>JAABKK020001680.1:0-29565 GCA_011634745.2 Catotricha subobsoleta
CCTCGAACAGAATGGCCAATATATAATTGATTAATATCTGTTATTTGTATAAATAAAATCACTTTGAAAATTATTAAGAAAAACGAAACAACTTTGTTGCCAACCCAATAATATACCATAAAATATGGTAACTAAACTACAGTACATTTTTCAAATATTTGAAAGTCAGTGGGGCCTCAAATTAAATACTATATTATTATTATTTATGAACGAAAAAATACGAATAAAGTAAATTTATGTAAAAAAAAAAAACAAAAATTCAAGTGAGACCTGAAAAAAAAAGGTCTTCAATCTTTTCCACCACCTTGCAAACTCAAACTCAAAAAAACGGTCTTCGGTCTTCAAATTGCAGATCGTATTAGAAAAGTGAAAAAAGAGATACTATTATTTCCAATTCAAAGTTGAAAACTAAAAAAAATTAAGGTCCCACCAGAAAATCAATTCCGAAAAAAAATTCTTGTCAAATCTCAGGAAGGGGGGGGGGATTTTGAAGACATTTTGATTTTCCGCCTAACGGTGGATTTATAAAAATTATCAATATGCGTGGGGCCTCGGATAAGTGGATAAATTGAAATATTGTAAAAAAATAGTTTAAAAAAAATAAAAAATTTGAATATACGTGGGGCCTCGAGGGATTTGTCCCCCTATCCCCCTGGGCCAGTCCGCCCTGACTTTTAGAAACAGTTGAATGGTAAATTTTTACATGTGTCAAAACAAGATTTTTGAGTCTGCTGTATGTACTAGTACATTGTGTTGGCCCATCCTTAATGCATATTAAAGAATAGAATAAATTTAATCATATATGATATTAAAAAAATAAATAATAAATATTTGTATGCTTACACGTTCAGTTTTCAAATGCAACAAAAGATAATTCGTTATAACAAATCAACGAGAAACAAAATAATATAAAATAAAATCACATAAAATAATTGATTTAGATCATGCTGCTTCTATAAAACTTTTCGAAATAAATAAATTATTGAAAACAAACGATTTAAAACCATTAAAAAATGCCCGGTATCATCGAGACACAATAAATTATGTAATTTCAATTAATAACGATAAAAAAAACCTGAATACTTTTAATATTTATAGAATTATGAATAATTTTGAATTTATAGTTTTTTTTTCTGTATTTTCTTTTAAAAATTATAAGCCAAGTCTCAAAATTCAATTTATTTATGGAAATAACTGAAAACTTTCATTTTTATTTGAAACATAATTTATTTGCTCTTTTTCTTTCTTTAAACTGAAAACTAATAAAAAGTCGAAAAAAGAAATTGTTTGCCATTACTATTGCTGATTTCTATATTTATTTGTTTACTATTAAATAAGACGATATCCAGGAAAAATAAAAATATAAAATATATTTTTGATGTTCATGGCGTCGCGTCGTCATCTATTTTCTAAATATCATCATACTTTTAAGTTATTGATGTTTTTCGTTAGTGTTGTTCATTGTTGTGGTATATATTTGCTATGCGTTGCTGTTGTTGCTGTTGTTGTTGTTGTTGTTGTTGTTGTTGTTGTTATTATTTGTTATGTCGTTGTCGTATCTTGTTTATTGAGTTGTGAGACAAGTTTAACTAATAATAATTGCACCCAAGGGAATTTATTGTGGCTTTGGTAAAATTTATTGTATGTATTGGCACTATCGCATTATTATTATATCTTATTTATATCATGGGTGAGGTCTATAGTTATATAAATATATCTATCCTATATATATGGAATATACCACTATATATATATATAATATTATAGTAAAAACCAAGAATTCTGAATAGAATATAACATTATCGTAACGAGTCAAATATATACCTAACGCTAAAATCTATCTATAGATTTTCTAATACAATAAGTATAAGGTACTTGAGGCAATGAATAAAGTTTATGTTTGTTTTGTGAGAGCTGGTGTTTTGTGTTTTGTTATGTATACTTATGAGTGTGTTTACAAAGTTTTGATGATTACAATCTATCCTCTATTTATATAAATATTATTATATTATAACCTCTGTAATATGGTTAAATATACTTTACTTATAACTAACTATATCTTCCTCTCATTCTTTCTATTTAGTTTGGCGTTCAAAAAGGATGGAGTTTTTAGAAGGTTTGAAATATTGTGATGTATTATTGTTTTTAATAAATAGGTTTATAGCACATAAATTATCGTAATATGGGTGAAAGATTAATTTATGTAGTTTATGTGTAATGGCAGGGGTATTTTAAATGAAAAAGGGAATACCCAGAAGGTATTGTACAAAATATAGTTTTAAAGAATGTTTATGTGTAGTATGTGATTAGATGAATAGAATTATTTTTGGAAATTCTTCGGAGAATTTACGCTATTGTCGTATTTAGCAACAACACTTTTGTCATACTAAATTAAATGTTTTAAATAAATTAATTATTTCATATATAAAAATATTTAAGTAAACAGTTTATTAGAATGGTACTTATAGAATAGATTGTATGAAATTAAAAAAAAAGAAAATATTAATGGATAAACTATGGAGGCATTTGAAACTAGTGGTAGATACCCTTGTATTTTTGTGAATGTCATATGGGAAAAGTTAAGATTTATAAGTTATTAATTATAATTAGATGGTATATATTATTGAATTAGGACAATTGGTTCTATATGTCCGAACGAAAATTATCATTTGTCCGAAAATATACTTTTGTCCTAAACGTTTGACAAAGACAATATTTATTGTATGTTTCTGAGGAATGTAAAAACCAATTAGCACAAATAAAGGCCAGAAGGGAAGACCTTTATAGAAAATCACTGAATGTGAATAATATTACAAAAAGTAAACGCCATTTATTCTTCGGACAAAATTATAATTCGGACATGTTAGACACATCAAGGCCATGCTAGGACACTATAGTTCAATAGTCCAAATTCTAAATGTCGTCTTCTGGCGAGACGATCGCGGATCTTGAGACTTTGTTCACCATCTATACTGCCGCTATAAGTTTAAAACGCGTATGGAACAATGCCATTGCAAAGTTAAAAACCGTTTCTCCTCCAAGAAAATAATTTCATGTTTTGATGTTTTTAACATCTAAGTATAACATTACAAAAAATCTATAAAATCACGATACGGTTTTTATCTTCGCAATGGCATTGTCTCATACGTCTTTTTAACTTATAGCGTCAGTATAATATAAATTCTATATTCTATGGCATCGCCAATATTTTCTGCCACACGTATTTATTACAATTGAACAGGAATACGACTATGGAAAAATGAACAATGTTAATTTTCTTTTTTATTAATATGTGAGAAGCAAAGCATTAAAATATACGAATGTCCAATAGTACTAGTGTTCATGATAGAATAAGACTGTTACGATTCATTATGCTTCAGTTTTTCGATAGAGAAGAAGAAAAAAATCTAGAAAGATTACAGAAATTTTCTTGTTTCTTTTTCTTCTTTAACTTGGCAGCACCTCAGATAAAACTGGCTTAACTATTTAGCCTAAATAAGGCATCTAAGCTATTTCTACATGATTGTTAACATGATAGGTCTTCTTTAGTACTAATTTATAACGTGGAAAAATACTATGAATTGAATTCTTCCATAATTATTGTCTATTGTGTTAAAAATAAAACAATACAACTTTTTTTCTATTTTTTTTTTCAATGCCATTGTTGGTATATTTACAAAATATTCTTTCTCCTTATTTACATATTCTGTTCATTCTTAGTTTTGTTTATCTGCAAGACATTATGTATTGTTTTGTTTATTGCTTATATTATCAGGCTGTTAAATGTATATTAAGTTGAAAGCAATTCTAATCAAGTTGTCTGCCTGTTTGTCGCGAATTCATTGTCTTATTTTTTTTGGGCGCGACAAGATTTTTTATACAACATAATAATATAGAAACGGATAGAATGATTTAACCATTATTGGCTTATTAAAGTATCTTGTGTTATTTATACATTTCTCAGAAGGGGAAGAAAACTGAGTAGGCATATGATCTCTGTTGCTGTGTTACTCGTTGAAAGAAGAGATCAAAGTCACTCTATTTTCATATAAAAAGAACAACCAACAACAACATAAATGTTTGCTCTGTCTTCTGTGAAATGGTTCTATACAATGGAATGCTTTTTTTCTGCTTTTCTGTGTTAAATGAAACTAAAGGGATCATTCATTCTTCATATTATAATATATAGGTTATGTCTTTCATTCTTATTTTTCAGGAAAGAATCAGTTTGTACAAAATTCTATTAAAAAACTGGGATATAAAAAAAAGGAACGTAAACTTTTGATAGACAGCAAATCAAAGAAATAAAATAGGAAAAGTTTTTCTTTAATTTTTTTTTCTTCGTCTCCTTCGTCTTCTTCATATGGTATTTCTCTATAACTGTACCTATGCATGACGAGGATATATAGAAAACTAAATTGTAGTAAGATGATGATAATATAGACAATATTCAAACTCAGAAAGTTTATTCTATATTGTTTGATGTTTTTTCCATATCTATACCATTCAAACTTATACACAATCATCATCTAGACATCTACATAAACAATGTATTCCATATGCTGGTGTAGATTGTAGATTTATATCAAGTATATTTGCACATATATAAATATAATATCATCTGCCAGATGTATTTTGATTATGTTTTATGGACCAATTCATAAAAGGAAAGAAAAAAAATAAACTTTTCCTCTTATTCTTCCCTTATTTATTTTATTTTATTTTATTTTTATATTTTTAAGACGAGCATTTTGACGAAAATAAAGGGTTTATATTTTTACTATTTTTTATATAAAATTTATAAATGTTAGGAAGTTGTATATTACGTATACACTATAGTATAGGGTGTTTATAATCATTTGTGTTTTTTTTTTGAAAAGTTGAAAATTAAAGTTCACTTTCTAGTTCTTCTAAATCGGTTAAAATATTTTCAATTCGATTCAATTTATTCATAAAGTTTTTTGTTTTTAACATAATATCTTATTGTGAAATTCAATTTTTAGTAATTTTACAGCAACACACATTTTTGTTTTAGAAATACATTTTAATAAATAAAGAAAAATGAATGATTAAAAAACCGTTATATGACATTAAAATATTTGAGTCAAATAATATAATACATATATAAATATATACATTTTTTTATTTTAATAATTAAAGATATCAACAAGTACATTATGTTACAAAGGTTACCCTTATTTAAATGATGCCACAGCATAACTCAAATTAAGCAAAATATTAATTAATCAAAAAAAAATATTATAGAAAAAATGAATTATAAAAGTATTTCAGTGCTTATTTTTTATAAATATGTATATATATATAAATTTTTTTCATTATTAATGTGTGCACGACAACTTAAAATAATAATATCTATTAAGTATTTTCATAAAATTACAGTCGAGATGGCGTTAATAAAAGTAAAATCATACTGTAATAATAATCTGCTTTAGTATTTTCTTCTTTTCTTATTTCAATTGATACGATGCTATTAATAAAATTATTTATTAAGGGTTCATCTATAAATGACGTCCGCTTTTAAGAGGATTGTGTCAAATTTTGTTTATTGAATATCTCGGTAGATATTATAGTCATTTGCCATTTTTCATAGAACCTACTCCCCTAATAGGGGGCGATTCTGGAGGGTAGATCCACTTAAAAATACCGAATGAATGATATTTAATTAGATATTCAATACACAGAATCTGAGAATATCTTCGTATACCCTTAATATGTCTGTAATTTTAAAAATGTCAAAATAGGGATTTTCTATGAAAAAGTTTATGAAAAGATTTTTTTTGGGGAAGAAGAAAAATATTTCAAGCTCGTTCGTTCGCTGTAATTGTCAACCGATTCTATTCAAATTTGTAATAACGTGTATATGTAAATTACCATTTGTAACATTTTATTAGAAACACACTAGTACACATTCTTATTTCATTCCCTATATGACAACTACGACGATTTTTCTTATTTATATTTTTTTGACAATTTTCTTTATTTTATTTCTCACTTTTTCATAACCGCTCCACCACATAGTTTTCAATACATAGCATTTCGTACCGATACCACCATATCCTGCATCAACCAAAAAAGAAAAAAAAAGAAACGTTGATAAATCAAATGTCAAAGTTAATACCCAAAATGATGGGTTTATTGGAAATGAATGAAAATATTTGAAACATAAGCACCGAATATTCTTCTATTTTTTTTCTTCTGCTCCTCGGTTTTCTGTGTTTTAGAATAGAAGTTATAATAAAAATAATGAAAAAAAGCACATAAATATATTTTTTGGCAGAAAAGGAAAAAAAAAATCTTCCATAATATGAGTGACACTTTTACCTCTGGCTCTAGCTGATGCGTTGTAATAAAGGGGAAAATATATTTAAAAGGTATTCTTCACATAATAATTTCTATCCTTTTTCTCTATATCTAAATATGTGACGTGTGTATGGTATAAAAGTGGTTCATTTAAATCTGTAGGGATTTTCTATGAAAAAGTTTGACGGATTTTTTTTTTCTGTAAAGCTCAAGTAAGTAACAGCCACACCATTAAAATAAAAGATATAAATTACTTATTATACATCAGCTGAACAAAAAAGAAAAAGAAATGGTTGGCATTATTTTGTCTCAAAAAAAAAACAGACAAAAAAATTACGTTTATTTTCCTCAGCTTTTCCCAAGATAATTTTAAATTTTATTTTTGACAATTTACGAAAGAGCTTTTTTTATTTTACTCGTATAATATTAATATTAAATATATGGCATTAGATGTTACTATTATTCGATCAAATTTGTTTTTTTGGTTACATGTTACATTTAAAATTTAATTTCTTTATAAAAAAATTAAACTATTATATGAAACCATTTATGGCCTAGAAATGAAGTAAAAATAACTAATTAACGCTATTCAAAAGGTGGAATCTAAATATTGCAGTACGTCGTATAACAGTTTATTTATTATAAGGAAGAAACAATAATCAATAGTCATTAAAAAAAACGAGCAAAAATGTTATTAAAAAACTAGCCACGAAATAATACTCTGTAAGCTCATATTAATTGGATGTTAATTAAATGCAGTCGACATTTTAGGAGCTAGTCAAAAAATTATCAAATTGGCCAATTAATTATAAAGCAATGAGTGTCGCTATATAAAAGATAATTTTGGTAAGTGAATTTTGGCTTGCGCTTAAAAGAAATAATTGATATTAAGAGTGTTATTAATAGCAACTTACATTAAATTTCTCTATAAAATAACGTTTTGTAATTTAAATGCCTATAATGTAATTTATTTTTGTGTTGTATTGAAATGAATATATTCTGGAATAGATCCGAGATTGAAACCAATTCACAGTTGAAAGCATTTGTTTTTAGAATCGAACAGTGCAATACTTACATACAGTTTCCAAATTCTTAGATTATTTTTTATTGATATACATACTCAATACTCAAGTGAGGTTATGGAATTAATTTTTTTTTTCAGTATAAGTATCTCAACTCGATGCCGTTGGGAATTATGAGCTTGACTCTTTTACGGTTGTATAGTTTTCAATGGATTTCGGTTCAGATGTACATATATTGAATTAACTTTATCGTCTGATGTCGACTTGATCCAATTTCTTTTTAGTATATTGACTTCAAGAATAAATGCCATCGTACAACATTACATAATTTTGCTCAGCTACTTAATTATTTTCTGGTACAAAGTTTATTAAAAATTAAATACTTCTATAGAGTTATCGGGTATTGAAAACACAACAATGTCTATAGATTTTAAATATTGTGACTACTCTCCCTTGTGATTTTTTTTTATCAATAATACCATAGCATTGTAATACATTACCCTGAGATGGTATGAAAAATTAAAACCATATAACTATAGTATGGTATGGCCTTTCATACCATAGTTATGGTATTTATTTTTCATACCATCTCAGGGTATTACTATGGTATTATTGATTTATTTTCTTTCACAAGGGAGAGTAGTCACAATATATAAAATCTATACACATTGTTGTGTTTTCAATACCCGATAACTCTATAGAAGTATTTAATTTTCAATAAACCTTGTACCAGAAAATTATTAAGTAGCTGAGTCACTTCTAAATACGTTTATGCACTAATACATTTGGTTTTATTTTTATGGAATTTTTACTTCATTTTTGAGAAATTCGGGGAATTTTGTATAATTAATAGCATCTTTTATATACTAAAAAAAAAAAATTAAATTAAATTCTCAATAGCGGAAACCTCCTCTAAGGCGGAAAATTTGTTGGGTGCCTTGAATGTCCGTCTTTGAGGATTTTCACTGTACAAATAATTGTTTTTATTCAATTTTCCTTTGGAAATTACAATATTTAATAAAATGCCGCCATTTTTAACCATCATGGACAAAAAATTGTATTTGGCCACCGCCAAATCAAAATAACGGCGCAGCCTATTAAGTCGCAGCCGCCAGCACTAACTAATATAACGATTCGCCGCCATTGAATGAAAATATCTCGTCTCAATGCTCTGAAACTTATACCATGCTGAAGTATAAATGATATGCGGTATTAAAAAATATTCATACCATACCATGGTATAAACACTATTCACATCATGATATAGTATTAAAAAATGAAATTAATACTCTGGTATGGTATAGAATATTTATTTATGTATTAATGTATTAATATGTTATATTAATGGCTGACTTTGGTAATTTTTTTCACAAGGGCTCTTCCTCGCTATTAATATAATGTGATTTGATGAAAAGTAAATAAAGTATATTAAAACACCCTTAACATTAAACATTAAATTTGATTTCAATATTGAATGGTGTCTTCACATCAATGTAATTAAGAAAGTACTTACCAATCAAATTAGCAGCAATGCTACCTAAATAACTTTAGAAATTTAAAATTTGTTGCACATAATAGAAACCTTTAAATATAAATAAGTAAATAGTCGTCGTTCCGAAAACCCATATATGATTTTAAATTACTTAAAATTTTCTATTTAATTACATCACTTCACCCATTTTCAGTTGTAATAATAGTCATGTGGTGTTGAATTTAATGATGAAAAGATAATATAATGGAAATGTCTATATTGACGAACAAAACAACCATAAATAAAATAGAAAAGATATATATTTTACTTCATTTTTGAGAAATTCGGCCGAATTTTGAAAAAAATCAAGTATTGGTTTTTTTTTTACCACTTGGAAATTGGGGAAAATGTGCACGTTTTTTTCCGCAGTATATTGCCCTTTTGGGCGGGTGGATTTTGATGGTCGATATACCAAAAGACGCAGAATTTTTATTAATAGGTTTTTTTTTGTCTTGGGATCCAATTTCTTTTATTTTGGCCTTTCTTTTGGACCAAGTGTTTTTTTTTCTTAGAAAAATGAAGTCGTGTACCAATCCATTCGCACCTTGTTTACTTAATAAATACGATGTCGAGAAAAGTTTAAATAATAATATCACCACCATTGCTACATCCTTAGCGGTATTAAATTATTTTAAGCATTTTAATAATATTTTATTCAAAAGAATAAAAGGTAGAATGGTTTTCTATTTTGCACTAGGAATATTTCGATATTTTCGATATGCTTTACAATATTGACTTAAAGTAGACTTAAGATATAAGGAATTACATCTTCATCTAACCATCACTCACCTCATATTATTTATATAGATTTTCTCCATAAATTATATGAGTTAGGTGGTGTACGCATTCAAAATAAGACATATTTTTTAGGGTGTAGTGCAGGTTGTATTTGGTATATATGTATTATACTTACTTAGCATTGATATTTGTCGACATAAAGTATTTCTTGAGGGGATGATTTTCAGGTTTCATATCAATTAAGCCATAGCGAAATAACAATTTTCATCGCGCCTGTTTTATTTTTAAAATTATATTCTTTGATATTATTTTCTATTTATCATGGATTAGGTGAAAAATTATTATGTAGATTTCGGTGTTGACAATTAATATGGTATTTTCTTTCCTTTTTAATTAGATATTTTCATACTTAACATAAAATTCATTTGAATTTTTCCTCCTTCCAGCGGCACACACTTTATTTCAACATGCAGATTAGGTAGTTGATAAATGCGTATAATTTATTTACAATTAAATAGATTTTTTTTTGTGGTTTTGGTGAAGGCTTCTTGTAATGACTAAATTGAAATGAAAGTTTGAAAACTTTATTTTAATTCAAAGGTACATAATTTTATTTTATATGTTAGAACTTTTAAGTACTTCTTTTACCTATTATTGCATTATAATTTTGATTATCAACAGCGTAAATATGGTAAAACATGTATTTAAAATTTAATCTTTTTCTAAAATTCGCCTAAATTGTATATGGTTTTACAGTTGTTGTTGTTGTTGTTGTTGAATTTTAGAAAGAGTTACGGTCATCAACCGATAATCGTTTTATCTTCATTTTTAAACTTCAGCAAAACAAAGGATTTAAAAAAAAAAATTGGAGAATTCAATTTTTACTGTATTTTTTTTTTGCACTTTTTTTACATATTGAGTTGGAACTCGGGTGTGGCCAGACGGATTATAATGGTCAATATACCAAAAGACGCAGAATTAAATTTTTGTGAAAATATATGTACCTTTATATGCCTTTTTATTTGAACCTGGGAACATTGAAATTTTTTTTTTTTTTTTTTTTTTTTTTTTAATTTCTTACAAAAATGAAGTCGTGTACCAATTAATTGGCAGCTTGTTTTTTTTATATTTTAGTTAAATTACGAATTTTCTTCTTAGATTCAATAGAAATAACATCAGTTTGACATAAACATTTAAAATAAGTTTACTCCACTTTTCTTTCCTTTTTGTTTTATTAATTATTTAAGCAATAAATTCTTCTTATTAATCTCTTTATAAGCATAATTCATATATATTTTCGTAAATATAGGGAGGATCTTAGCCGTCGTCTAATATTTCTTTTACCTAATTTATTTGTCGCTATCGTTAAAGAAATAAACATAAATAATGAAAACGTAGAGCTTCTTTTAAAAGTAATTAAAAGTCGTTTAATTATTATTTAGTAAGAATGTTGACAGCATTACGTTCTTGTTTTAAAAAGTTTAAGAATAAAAGAAAAAAAAACTTTAAAAATATGTTTAAAATTATAAACTTATTACAATTATGTCAATTTATTCAAGACAACTCTATTACTATATCTATCTATATATGTGTGAAATTATTACTATTAAAAAAAAAAACAGAAGAAAGTGGTACAAACGGCATTGCACGGGTGTTACTTTAATTGTAATATTAAATCTTAAAAATTAATGAACAAATTTATTTATATGGCAAAATGCAAAATAAAAAAAAAATAATAAATGTTTAACTTCTTATTAACTAATAAAAATATACGTTTATATGAAATATAATGTGATTAAGGAAATTATATTAATGTCTATAAGTTCTAGCTTCATCTTCTTCCTTCTTTAGAGCTTGTACTAATACCAGGCTTAATACAGCATTTACAACCTATGAAGTAAAATTTATAGAATTTAATAAAATATTTTTTAAAATTTATTTAAAATCTATGAAACACAAAGAAATATCTCTCACTTGAATAAGTGCTAAAGCCATAGCAAGTCCAGCTACCCAACCAGATTTATCTTCCAGCAACCATGTTAATTCATCAACGCACCCATGAAAGAATGCATTTCCAGTTACTGTGTCACGACAAGTTGATGGTAACGGTTGACGCATTACAATATAATCATTTGAACCATCAGCGCCACAGCATCCAATCTGTAAACATAAACATATATCGTAATTTCGCCAAAAAATTTATGAATAATTTGACAAACATTTTCTTGTATCATTTTTAAAACAGCGGCTGATTCTGGTAATCCTGACGACATGATCAATCGTCTCATTGAATTCCGTATGATTGGTTGAATACTTGAATTTAATGTACTGTTATCTAAAAGAATTGCAGCACCAGCAACACCCAACACAAAAGCGAATGCTTGCGTACCCATAAACTACAATAATTTATAAAAAAAAAAATTATTTCAGGAAATAATGAAGTTTGCAATATTATATCGTTAACATACGATAAAAAAAATAGCGTATACAAACCAAAAATAATGCTTTAGAATGTTCCATTAATGCACTGCAGCATCCTAAAAATGACACAATCATTACTACAATTGCAGCACCAATCAAAATATATATTCCAATATAATAAGCATATATGTCTAATATTTGAACCCATTCTTCAAATCCTGGTTCTGCTCGTATCCATACGGTCATCAAAAATAGACCAGCACCAATTATCTAAAAAATGAAAATACTGAATTAATTGGCTATACAGTTTTTTGTTTTGTTTTTTTTTTTTTTTTAATTTTTTGTCAAAGGGATTTTGTAAAGTAAATCATAAAACAATAATTCTATAAATAGCTTTTACGCACAAAATATTTCAAAGTGGGTAATTGAGTCACCTAAAGCAGCTTATTTTTTCCTTTTTTCTTTTTGAAAATAATTACTTTTTTTCCTTAAAAGTAAGTCTTCATCAATTCAAAAAAAAAAAAAATCTACCAAGATTTTTATTTTCTTATGAATAGTATGAATATTAAATATAATAAAATATATTTAGCCATAAGCAAATATAAAATGCCTCTACAATGTATTTAACAAGACTTACCGCATTAATATGGATTTGATACGATTGAATGTTATTATTAAATGTTTATTATTACATTCAAAAATTTATTCAAGTCCTCCCGCATAATACCAATAAATTGAAACATTTTTTTAATTTTTTTTATTTAAAGCATTTCATAGAAAAGCTCCATTTCAAAAAATAATACGTATTTAATTTAATTTTATTATTATGCTTTGAAAAAATATGGAATGTACAGGGTGTTTCAGTTAAAAACAGGATTCACCTAGTTTAAACCAAACGATTTAACCCATGGCTAAAAAAAAACCTTGATTAAAACCAAAAAATCAAATAAATATCTTTATAGCTACAATTTGAATAGAATTAAATGTTAAAACGTCCACTCAATTAGGTAAAAAAATTATGACATTAATGAACACAATTATTTAAAGTTATTTTTTTATTTTTACAAATATAATGTAATTTAAGCTATGAAACAGACATTGGGATTATCAATTCGTAAAATATTTTAACGTAAAACTATCTCTAACTCTTGTAAATATTCAGGTAAATATAATAGATTCGCGACATTGTTATTAATTATTATCTATTCGAAAGTTATAGAAAGCCATATTAGACTCGGAAATAAGCTTTTCCGGGCTACAAAAAATCAAAAAGTTAATATAGTCCTTTGTACTAAATTCACATTTATTTAAATAACTAATTTTTTTGAAACTTTATAATAGCAATTTTGATGCATAAGTCGATTGACTTTTTGTTAATTTTGGCCCATATATGAATTCATTTTCAAGACAAATTAAATTATGAGATTAAAACTTGTAATTTGCTGTATAATCAAATATATTATCAAAAATATAGTTGAATTTAAAAAAAAATGGTATAAAAACATTTGAATATTTGTATACGACCATTAGGAAAGAAACAGTTTTATATGAACATAATAATCGCCAACAACTAAATTCTGGGGAGTTTAAACTAGAATAAATATACTAACAATCGATATAATTGGGTTACAATTCGGCATACATTTGACTACGAATCGCTTATATATAAATAAAATCTTAATAACATCTGTTGAAAATTCATTGATTAAAAATAAATAAATAAACAGATAATACCCTGTATAATGAAAATTGTAAAAAAAAAAAAACTATAAACATTTCAAGGTTTCTGCCTATTGTTCAATAGGAAAAAAGATCAAACCTCAACGAGGTTTTTTTTTTTTTTAATAGAAGCAAATATATGTCCATTTAATATCCACTACCAACATTTGATGTGTAAGTTTTATGGATGGTATGTATACCCAACTTTATCATATACTTAATACTTATGTTAGCATCGTCAAGTACCTATATTTTTTATTTCTTTTCCCTTCATTGATCAAAAGAAAAAAAGAAAAAACAGAAGGAAAAAAATAGCTACCTATCGGCTATGACGAGTACCATCCATAATAAAGAAAAGTATTTGATGTAAGCTGCTGTGTAAATCGGATTTGGACCATATATTCAGTATTATGGTTGAAGGTTTATATACATTCATACACCGCACCATATATACCAAACTAACTTCCATGAGTTGACTAGATGCTTACTTTTATATTTTATAAACTCGGAAATAGCGTTCTATAATAAAATGAAGGTATGTATCTTGGTTTAATAGCGGATAGAGTATTATTATTTACAGGTTCATAAAAATGTTTAATTTAATTCTACGAATGCACAATGTACAGACACAGAGACTAATTTAAATGACATTAGGTAAGTTTAATTATTATATGTAATCTTTCTAAAGGATTGTTGTTTTGATAGTTAGCGGCCTATAATTATGATTCGAACTATGACAATAAATTAAGGAATATAACATAAAATATTTGTATTGAAGTTATGAAAGTCAGTTTACGCTTGAACTAAGAAATCAGAAATATGCAATAACTATACCAACTATAAAGTATATTCATTAGTTAAACTTATGAAAACTTCTTAAATGCTTCAAATAAACTATATTTAGTTTTTTAATCAATGTACATTAAAATTAAATTGGCGGGTTTTAATTACTTTCGCAAAATACCTTAATAGGAAATATTTCAATTTTAAATCTTTGAGTTTTAACATCAAAGGGGAAAAATTAATCGTAATCGAAATTACTAAAATCGGTCGCAAATTGCATTTACTTGATTAAAAATTATGTTTAGCTACCTAGTCTTTATACTGTCAAAACCAGCAAAAGTTTACCATTACACAGATGCTGAATTAGTTCTAGTAATCAATTATACCAAAGCTTCTAGAATAACAAAATAATTAAAATTTAAAATTCGATGTAAACGGTTTTCTCGGAAATAAGCACAATATAGATGATATAGATGAATGCATATTTCTTTGAACTAATTTTTCGTGTGAAATAAAACATAAATTGAATTGAATAAACATAGGCAACATTTTTTTTATCAGAGTACAAAAACAAGCTACCAATTATGTGGTAGACTGCTTTATTTTTGTGAAAAACAACATCAAATTTCACTAGAAAGTAATTATAAAATTATATAGAAAACATATATATTTAAAAATTTAATAAATTTTGGGTTTAATAAATGGTTAATAAGCAATATGCCATCACTAAATCTTGAAGTTCTGTGTTTTACGAACGGTCGATGACCTCTATCCGTCCGCTAAATTCTGAGAAAAGCCAAATGAACAAATCTTTATGTAACTACTTTTTTTAGAAAAAAAAAAATAAGTAATAAAACTTAAGTATAGTCATTAACTTATATAGAGAATATAGACACGGAACATCAATTGAAAAACTTTCATTGGTTTCAAAATAAAACGTAACTACACACCTAGTCTCAAAATTGTAAAGTTCTGCCATTTTCATAGATTCGGATTAATAAAATAAAATTGGTTGAAATAGATTCATAAACAACAACCATTTTAAAAATATAATATCTAAAGTGTGCGAATAGCTGTAGCTATGTGCTCCCACCTCAAATACTATGGAAATGTATTTATCTTATTATATATAATATATATATATTTTTTTTCGTGTTTCCATTTACTATTCTACACCTTTATTAAATGGGCGAATTAACATTAATAATCATAATAATAACAATAATCCAACCGAATTGCAAATGTGAATTGTACGTACGAACCAAACAATATAATTTACAGAAAATTTTCAGCGGCGTATAATTACATAGGAGTGTCCTGGCCAAAGCGTACACGCCAGACAAAAATTTTGCTGTTATTTATATAAAATAATAACAATAAAAAAAATAGAATGAAAAAAAAAAATTATGCGTACATTAGATTCGGCATAGTATGTATGGTGCTTACTATAAAAGAAAGATAGACCTACAATTATACTTAGTGTTATAAAAAAAAAATTATAGAGGGGTCCATTAATTGAATTATATTTTTGTTTCTCGTTCCTGTGAAATGGGAAAAAATCATAATCGTTAGAATTAAGTATGTACATGAAAGTCAGTGGGAGTTACTAATGTACATGAAAAAAATCAACTTATAAAAGCTACCTATTGTATGATTTTATTTTCAGAATTCGGGATGCTTCGGTGCGTTGTTGTTATACTTATAACGTACTTATTATTTAATTTGTACTATAAACATTTTTGTAGATGTTATACTTAGAAACGAAGCGACGTGAAAAATTTAAATGTATTATTTTATTATTCATCACCAGCATATTATTGTATTGATTATTCTGTGGTTATGCTTCTTTGGTAAGACGTCTTTCATTATATTTTTTTTATATATATATACATATATGATTTTTGTCCTTCTGAGAAATTCATATGACCATAAATTCAACTGATCCAAGAATCAAAACGTTCATGGAATGATCTCCTTTCATACATGCACGTCACTGTCACTATTACTTTTCGTGAAATTCACAAGAAATTTTGACTGGCTTCCTATTCGTAAAGATGAGTGATTGGTAAGTAGAATAAGAAGTGACAGCATAGATGCGTTGTTTTCATAATGAAGATACGATATATAAAATCTTTCTTCTCATGTTAAACATAATGGGAAGAAAAAAATAAGACAACGCTCAGAATATTTAATAGCATTCCCTCAAATTTCATCTCTTATTATTATTATTATGTATTATTATTATGTATTATTATTATTATCATATCATAATAACAATTGTAAGTCTGAACTAAAGTATTATTTTTAAAAACAGAGAACGTGTGCTGATTATGCTTTTATTGCTAATGTTTTTAAGCCGCTAATGATCAAATATAGAAACAAAACCGATGATTTTTTTTCTTCTTTCATTTCTTTTGCTACTCCCACCACTTGTTCAATATAAACAGAACATTCTATTGTGTCTGAACCAAAATATAGCTTATAATCATCCATTAACCAAAACCATAATAAATATATATATATTTTTTTTTTCATTCATTTTGTAAATTCTTTCTTTTTATTCAACAATAAATACATTGTTTTTGTGGCTCGCACACAAAATAATATAATAAATAAATAAATAAGGGAAATTTAAATCTGGATATGGGATTTATTTTCAAATTAGAATTGAACATCATACCCATGCTTATGGTGTAATGCCCATACCACCCATCCGCGTATCACATTCATTCGAACGAAATTCCCTAAAATTTAAAGTAGCTAATATACTGTGTGTATTACAGAGACGACAGTCAAATACAGAAAAATAAGAACGGAAAAAAAAGAAGTTTAATGTTATATCAGCTGAGTGCTGCGCTGGTTGGCTTTGGTATGTAACCTTAGAATTTTATAAAATAACTCATGCTGTCTGTTTATGTTGTTATATGCTGTATATATGTATAGACAGGCAGCCAAAGGCACGCAAGCAGGGATAGAAAAGATCGATTTTCATAAATTATTCATCAGTTTATCGGATTTGAGGCAAATTCCTTTTGACATCTTTACGCATTATTTACGCATATTTTTTTTTTTTGCTTTTGTCTCTGCGTATGCGATATTTACATCTATATATCCATATTACTCAGGCGGCCCCTTGTCCTATATGTACGATTCGCGACTATACGTTACAATATAAATGAATAATGCTTTTATAGAGTTGATTTGATTTTTTTTTCTTTTCGATTTATTTTGCTTTTTTTATTTTTATAAAAATTAGTTATCTTTACTCCATAAGCCTGTATTATAATTTAAGTATATTTTCGAATAATATTTAAATATTTCATTAATTTGCTTTTGATTATACACTTTTAGTTAGAAATGGTACACAGTTATATTGTGATTGATCATTTTTCAAGTTTGTTTATTTTGTGATTTTTTTATTTTATTCACTCTGCCATTTCTTTATTCAGTTTATAATAAAAAATAAAAAAAAAAATGTTCCTTCTTATATATATTAAAAATAAGAAGTAAAGTAAAATAGAGTGGATTTTCATTATTATTTTTTTTGAATAATTGTTCATAATAAATTGTGATTCATTGTATTTAATAAGAAGAAAAGAAAATGAATTTTATTGAAATACCAAAATCGATAGTTTTTGATTATTAATCATTCTTTGCGGTAAGAATAACCTACATAAAAATATGATTAAAAATTGGGGTAGTTTTATGCTACAAGTCAACATTCTAAGAATCTTGACTACATTTAAAAATTTAAGAAAAAATACATATTGATTCTTTTACTTAAATAGATTGATAAAGAAATAAATAATTGTGTCACAAACGTTGCATCGATCTCAAACTTATTAAATTGTATGTACAATTTAACCCTTTTTAAATCACTTAAAAAATGCCAAGATGTTAAATATAATGATAAATTTCTAAGCTTTCGTAATTACAAATGTTTGCTTAATAGCTCGAATTAAACCTATTGCTTGAAAATTTTCTTAATTCTTTCTTTTAATTTATTTCAAAATAGAATTCATCAAAGTTAATGAGGTTTTCATCAATTGTATCATTTCCATACAAAATCATTGACTTAAATGTGCCTTTTATATTAATTAAGAAAATATCACTTTTGTACAAATCCACATAATACTATTCTACAATATTCTACATACATCCACTAATACATCCATACAAAATATAATAAAAACATATTAATCAAACATTTATATTAAATTATATGAAATTTACTATATAGGAATAGGGATTCAAATTCATTTACATCTGTCCATGAATAGGTGCGCCATGATATATATCCTCCCTTTTATATACCATTTAATATATAAACATTCGAATTTATAAATCTATATAGTTGTAGACTGTAGAATTCTATATTATATGGTACATCTACCAAATCGACTATTCATATATGTTATATATGTGGCAAATAATATACGTTTCATATAATTAAGCTTTACAAGACAAATGTTTGTTAATTTGAATCCAACATGTTCAGTTATATATAGAATCAAATAATTTATATCTACCTCACAAGTTATATATCTACACTACACACATTACATTTGCCTTAACAAAATAAATATTTAGCAACAAGAGATGATAGCCGCTAAAAATGGTTAACTATCAGCTAGCCAGTTGCCAATCAAAAAAAAAAAATAAAAATTTAATATCATACGAAAATAGTTTATTATAAATATCTTGTCTTATAGTATTAGCCAGCCGCCGAGGAAATAATTAGATAATAGCGGAACAATTTTAATTATCCATTTTTCGATTCAATTGGCTTGTCAACTATCATCTCTGATTACAACTAGAAAATTAGACACCAAGCTCATACATAAAATATAGGTAAGCAGTGTAGATGACGTTGCTCTTGTTGATTTTTTTTTTAATTTAATATGTTTCATAATAATCAGATAATGGTTGATCTACATCTAAGTAAAGAATTTCAATTTGCTACAAAAAAATATCTCTCACTTTCTATTCTTTCGATGGTCTACAACCAGTATTTATAGTAGTTATAGTAAGACAGACGAATAAGATATTATAGATTAGCGAAAGTGGATTATGCTAATTTCTTAAATTAAATTTGCGTTTATTGATATTAAATATACTTCATTTGACGAACAAAAATAAGAACTGTTCTTGAATTTAGCTTAATGCACTTTCGTTAATCTAGAACATCTCTTTCGTCTATCGCTAGCATTATTTAAAAAAAAAATCAATGTAAATGAAGCCTTAACCAAATCACCGAAACAGATCTAAAACTTTTATATTTAGAAGAGAAAGTATTAGTTTGTATTAAATACGTATTCGTAATTTTGTATACACCTTTATATTATTTGTGACTTTATTGGAGTTTATATCCTTAATTAATATCTATGTAACTATTGCAATGGTTAGTATGCCGAATAAGAACTAGAAAAAGAAACATATATTTATGTGGAATTCCACTATATTTAGAAGCGAATACAATATTAAAAAGCTTTAAATCCTTTGACAGCTTTCCGTTCCTTCCTCAAATTTTCAATTGTTCAACTTTACTTAGTTTTTTAGAAATTCAAACAAATTTGACCGAACTTATGGAAATTGGGGATAATTTGCTTTTTTTCCACCCCTTTTTTTCACATTGACAGCTTGTTTTTTTTTTGGATTTCTATCGAATTAATGTTCTTTGATAATCCATTTAGTGTTTGATTTTTTGTTAATTCAAGTTTGCTATTGAAATATTGAAAAAAAACTTTTCATTTCTAAGTATTAAATTTTAATAAAGTATAAAGAAATTCTCAAAACTACAACCTCAGCAAATCCATATTCTCCATACTAATCAGTGCATATATAATAACAAGACCGACAACATCATTTTGTTACATAAATAAAATATATTAAATATCCATAATAAAGAAGGATTTTGGCTTTTGTGATTTCGGTTTTGTGTGTGAGTGTGCAAGTACAACAGAAAACATTAATTAAGGAAAATAGCATTTTATGAATAGATTTTCCTTTGTGCTATCTAAATATACTTAGATATACCTTCACCTAGTTTATTTGTGAATTGTAGAGGTGTAATATCTTAAGTAAATAGTAAAATAATTGTCTAGCTATATTCTCCAACATTAATATATTTTAATTGAAACTAAATTTAAATTTCAAAAAGTTGAATTTCCATTTATTCGTAATTTTGGTAAGGAAAATATGCAAATGTATAAAATTAAAATAGACAAAGTAAACACTACATTTCATTTGAAATCAATCATCGATATTGGTTGCACAATTAAACAAAAATAACAATTAGCTAACATATTCAAGCGAAACGAATTATTCAAATTATTAGGAAAGCCGTTAAAATAATTACCGTTTACTTCAGAGCTCTAAGGCGGTTATCCCACATTAGTTCGTATCGTCTAACTTATGTTCTAAGTTCTAACCATGATAATATATATGAGAGTGAGTGATATGGTCGCTGTTGCGTCTCACTCACTCTCATATCTATTATCACGGTTAGAACATAAGTTAGACGATACGAACTAATGTGGGATAGCCGCCTAAGTAACGGTAAAATAAATAAAATCAACCATTCGATACTTAAATATTTTTATTATTTACACACATTCGTTATTTTCAAATTACGACATACGCAGTTTTAACATTTTAAGATTAAGATTAAGTCCGAACGTATTGTTTATGCGATAAATATCACACAGAAAAAAAATGCAATGTTAAATAATTCATTCATTTACTTTTGGTATTAGGCAGGCGGTTATCCCACATTAGTGCAACAGCGACCATATCACTCACTCTCATATCTATTATCACGGTTAGAACATATAAGCTAGACAATACGAACTAATGTGGGATAACCGCCTAAACCTTTTCAGAAACTAAAAAGAATGGATTTCAAGCAGAAACAGAACGCCTGTTTGAGTCTTAGATAAAGTATACATAGATAGGCAGTCGAGAGAGAATGTTGTGGCAAATTTTAGACAGTTCAGTAGGTTTCACCACAAAATATTACATACACATTTGACAGTTCAGTAGGTTTCACCTTCGTTTTCTGAACAAATGTGAGAGAGAATTTTCACACAAGCATTTGTATGAAAGTCTCTCTCGACTGCCTATCTATGTATACTTTATCTAAGGTTTGAGCTGCCGATTTATTCTACTTAGAGTTTGAGATTTTAAAAACATTGTTTGTTTGCTGAATGGAAAAAATATTATTTGTTTTTTATATTTGATTGTCCCTGTCCCTGACCATGTCCGTGTCCATGTCCATGTCTACATTTTTTTGAATTTCCTTAAATTTTAAAAAGTTTTCTAATTTATTATTCGTAATCGTAATTCACAAATTTACAAAAATAATATTACATATAATATAGAAATACCATTACCACAATTCTTACAAACATTCGCTTACAGTAGATCTGTAGGTAAATGTAAATGTTGTGAAATTGATAAGATATAAAGACAATAAATATTTTGATAAAATTGTAATTGTTAAACAGGGAATATATCAATATTATAAAAAAATTATAAAACTAAAATAGTCTATACTAATATTATATTGAAATGCCTTCAACATTTAAAAATTTATTTGAATTATATTTATATACAATAAAAAATGTTCAATAAAATATTGATATTGGAAATTAGGAAAATCATTATCACATCGAATTATCATAATCTATAAAACATATTTATTTTGATCACATTGTTGTTGTTGAAGTGTAGTTTCTAACAATACTAATAAACATTAGAACTAAGGAAATAGTGTTTATAGGAAATTGACCTATTTATCGACATGTACACATGAAAATGCTTTAAGAAAAATACAGTAATACAGTAAAACCTCTCTAAGCGGACCAACCAGTCGAATTAGAGAAATTTTAAAAATATAAATCTCTCTAATTGGATTAGTTGAGTAGATTATGACCATTTTACTGTGGTGTTGGAACCTCATTATTTAGCAACATTAGAAGTGCTTGATAATCGAGTCGATTTGAAATTTTATTGTGCATTTTCTTTATTAAACTTTACTATAAATTACAAAATACAAAATAGTAGAACTCTAAACAGAAGAAATAAAATGATGATGATAAAATCTTTATATTATTTGAAATAAATTTTCAAGAAACATGAACTTGTCAACTCACTGACAAAATAATTGTCATTGAGCCAGCCTTGCGACCTCTGTTTAAAAAATAAATAAATAATGTAAAAAAAGGTAAATGATTAAATGTTTTCTATCATATTGTTTTTGCTATAAAGTGCTCCGAATATATTTCATTAAAAAAGGATACATCAAAACCTATATATACGTGATTTAATATCCAATTTGGAATGATATGCTTATACCTATAAAATATAGTTCTTAACAACCATTCCTACAACATACATATTTATTATATGACCAAAAACCAAAAGAAAAAAGAGGAAGTCTCTGTAAGGTGGTTTAGATTTTATTATTGTTAAAGTTTATTGTCATGATTCATGTCTCTCTATTATACATACATGAACAACAAACAGAAAAAAAAAACAAAAAGAAAAACACAGCAACAACAAGCCAAATATAGAGAAAATTATATTATGTATGTATTATTATTGCTGAAATGAAATGAACGGAACATGATTTTTGGATTTGATTCCTTTTCATCACAGGAAGTGGTAGATAAAATTGGTCCATAAATTTGTGTGCATTCCAATACACCAAAGACAATATTATGTGTATGTGGGTGTGGGAGTGGACATGGTTATATAGCCGAAATCCGTGTGTTTTTTTATTTATATTCGTTTTTATTACAGATTTGTTCAATATACATACCAACTATATTTGTGTAGGATTGTTGGATATATTGTCATAGAGAATATTTTTAGCTTTAGGAAAAACACATCAAAGGTAAGGATAATGTCTGTATTTGTGAATACATATAATTTTTCCAGTATAGTTTGTTGATAGCATTCTTTATCAAGTTGCCCTTTCATTTAAATTTAATAGTGCTCAGCAAAAATGATGAAAAAAATGTGGTTTTTGAATTTTTTCCTAGATTTTTTTTAAATAATTTTTACGTTCTATCGATTAGATAGTACAAAAATATAATCTTTTGAAGAGCTATTTTGCGAACCCTTTTTTATCTCAATTACAAGTAAACGCTCATGTGTCATATCCAAGTAAATCTATGATGTAGAATGAATGATTCATACCTCGATAAAAATTGAAATTTTCGCTGAGTTTGTGTCTTTTTATTTTTTTTTTTCGTTTTCATGATTAATTAATTACATGTTTTCCAATTTAAAAAAAAGATTTGGAATCGTTTCATGCGCTCATTAGCGAAATTCTTAGATCACTTATTATTTTCATACTCGAAATTGAGCGATGATTTTTCGAAAATATTTCTACATCATAGACAG
Organism: Catotricha subobsoleta; assembly: GCA_011634745.2. Lineage (NCBI taxonomy): Eukaryota > Metazoa > Arthropoda > Insecta > Diptera > Cecidomyiidae > Catotricha > Catotricha subobsoleta. The sequence continues at coordinate 23,944 of JAABKK020001680.1, forward strand.
AATAATAATACTTAATTCAAATAGCAAATATGTAATATATTGATTGACACTTACCCATGCAACAACATTAAAACAAAACAATGAATATTTAATGCATGATATTTGATTTTCTAATTTGGCTGCACCTTCACCTTGTCCATCACCTTTTCCACCCATTTCTTTTTGGTTTTCTTAAATGTGAACAGAGAATGTTGCGTATAATATATTCCCTTCGTTGTGAAAAAAAAAACCACTTAATTGTCGTTAAATACACCAAAAATTGACGACACAACCGAGAAAACTCATTCGAAACCACAATTTCTAATTAATAAATTATTATTAATTTAATACATATATTTTTGCTTTTTTTTTTAGTTATCGATTTCACTATTCGTTTTTTTTTTCTTCGCTTTGTAATATTCAATGTTCATAAATGAAACGCTTATTTTACACTACTATCACATTTATTTATCATTATAATCATAATACTAAATGTATCGCATAAAAATTAGGTCTATAATACGTGTGAAGGTATTAATGTGCCTCGCCCTACCTATAATAGCTCATCTGATACTTTTATCATCTATAGTTGTTATCAGTTAAAAGAAATACTAATGTGATAAATAATATAAATATGATATAGTAAGTACGAGTAGTTATGATTAAGAATTTAAGTTAAATTAAATTACATCGCACAAATTCAACAAAAATTATAACATTAAACTAACTTCGATTAAGCAAATATGTTAATAGTTAAAAAAAAATTGTTCAAATTGTGCGCTGTAATAATACAGTGGTACCAGCAAAAATAATTCACCTGTTGATGTATGTGTTGAGATAACGCACCTGCTAAATATATTTATTGTGTGCGTACGCGTTGGGCAAAAAAGATAAGCGAAAGTTAAAAGATAAGATTTTTTTTAAAATAAAATAGAAAAATTATCTATATTTTGTATATATGAACTCATTTACCATTATCTCTACATTCACATTCATAGAATTGAATCATTTTCGTTGTAACAACGAAAATGAGTGAATAATAACATTTTTAGCTGGAAATAAATATTACACATAAATAGTAAACACATTCCAATCTAGTACCTGTTTTATTTTATTGATAATATTTAATAATAATAATAATAATAATAATAATAATAATAATTTACTTTCTACTTAAATCTGTCCAATATAAAATAACATGGATCGCACCATTTTGAAGTTTCATATTTTGTATTTTGTAGTAGTCTCGTTTTATAGTAATTCTATACCAATACCCTGTTATTTACTTAATATATCTTATCAAACGATTTCATTTAAGAAAGGAACCAAATCGATAATCAATAGCTATTGACTAACTATCAAAATTGTGACAATATTTAAACCTATATAAAATTGTTCACACAAATTTGTAATTTGATATTGCTTTAATGGTCTTTGATATTCATTAAGAAATCAACAATATTCTTCTTTTTTCATTTTTTTTTTCTTGTACCAAGCAAATATTGTTAAATATTTATGAATGAACATCATAAATATATAACTAACATAATAGAACTGTAAAAATCTATCGAAAACAAACTGTCTTTTGTTCAAATAAGATTATGATGCAATCAGAATTTTCATTTTTTTTTTTTTAAATTCTAAACAATTGGAACTATAGAATTTTAAGATTATCGAATAATATTTTAAAAATTGCCGTAGGATTAAATGGCAGTAAATACGAACATCAAGATTTTCAAACTACAAATCACATTTAAATTGACTACATGAATTTCGTATAGAAATAGTTTTACTACGCTTTTTATTTCCATACAAATTTTTAATAAATAAATATTATATTTTCTGCATACGAAATAGAGAATAGTTGTATAAATTCAATTCATATTTAGGCAAAGGATCAATTGTTTTTGTTTTGATCATTTAATGCATGATATTTAAAAAAAAAATGTACACTTGGGATACATTTTTTTTTTATAGTATGAACTTTTAGTAATGATAAATAAAAAATAAAGATTGTATGGAATATGAATCGATGATATTGATCTGAATAATTAAATGATACTACTTCAGCTATTGTAATTTATTATTGAAATAAAATGAATGCCGTATAAATACCAAAATAGTATGCAAATTATGTAAAGCATTAAATTTAATTCTAATTTGTCTAAAAAAAAAAAACAATTTCTTATTATTTTCAATTTTGGATAATTGTCGTGATCGCAACATGAAGAACGAAAGATTTCATCTGATATTGCAAGCAATATAAGATGTTTTATAAAATATTAATAATATTTCTTGTAACTAGTTTTTAGTCAGTTTTATAAGTAGGTATACTCAATTTTCGTCTAAAGAATAACATGAAAATCGTTTTCTTTGGAAAAGAAATGAAAGCAACCAAAAGAGAAAAAAAAATATGAAATTTTATTTTCTTATTACATTTTATATTATTTTTGTCTTGTTGACAAAATGCTGCAATTCGATTTATATATACTTTTAATAAATATATTTAATATAAAGAATGAAAAAAAATAATAAGAAGAAGAGAAAGAACGGCACCAACGAATAAGTATACAATTTGTACATTACAAACGAAGATAAAAATAATAAAAAGAATGAGGAATTGAAGGATTTATCTCTGTATGTAGGTATACATTTTGTAGAAAAATCTGTCTGAACATTTTATTGAAATCGATGGTTCTTTTCTTTTACTTATTTTATATAAAAAACATAGACATGCCCTCTGTATACACAGTAATACACGATATATTTCCCATCATATATTGTAAAAATGTTTTATTCCTATAGAAACACGACCGATATGTAACAACAATGTTTTAACAAAGACACAAACATAATAGGAACCAGTAGGTACGTTCTCATCCTTTTACACTTAGTGCAGCAATAAATTTATGTTCTTCTTTTTTTATTTTTTTTTGCTATTTTTGACAATCTACACTTCATATGAAGTTGTTCTGGAAAATATCTGCAAATTGGTCGGTTAGTTGGTTGGTTATTAGTTATGAAGAATTCGATATGACAAAGTATATAAAATAATCTTGTTTTCAGTTTAGAATATATTATCAATATTGTGTGAAATTAACTCCGTTGCTTTTATTATTGTTATGTAATCGTTCTTTAGACCAAATCGATGTTAATGCATTTCAAAATATTTACTAATTTTATTCGACATTTAATTTACTTAAATAAATGCGAATCTTATAGATACGATGTAAGTGTAAACGCGAAAATCTAAAATGTTTCATCGTTAATGATAAGGCTTTAAAAGTTATACTTAACAGCAATTGCTCAACCTGAATTATTTTATGCTTATATGAAATTTTATTAAAAATAATTCAATAACAACACCAATAATATAATACAGACAATAAATATACATATTAGAGCTGTTATTATCCGTCAAAATTAAAAACCGGATATCCGTATTGAAAATATCCGGTTTCAAATTATCCGAAAACCGATATCCGCAAATTTGAAAATCCGGAAAAACCGTGCAAACCGTCAGTATTCGTAAAACCCTTAATATCCGCAAAACCGTCAATATCCGCAAAATCGTCAATATCCGCAAAACCGTCAATATCCGCAAAATCGTCAATATCCGCAAAACCGTCAATATCCGCAAAACCGTCAATATATCTGAAAAATTGAGGATTAAAGTTTCATTCATTTTTGAAAAAAAATAAAAACGTAGAAAATATCGCAAAAAAGGTTGATTTTTTCGTGATTTTTTTAATTTTCGTCGTCTTTTGTGGTTTATGGGCAATATTTTCTACGTTTTTAATTTTTTTCAAAAATGAATGGAACTTTGCAGAGATAACTTTTGTAAAATAAACTTTTTGCATCATTAGATTTTCTAATTTTTTTTTTTTTTTTTTATTGTATGAGAGGGCTAAAATTTAAACCCGGCTGCGACACAGGGTTAATTTTTTAAAAAAGAGTAAAGATGCCAATTTTTTTTTTTAATTTGTCCATGAAAAATCACTAAGGCCTATCAAAAATCTCATTTTTTGGTGTTTGACCCCTTTTTCGATACACCTTACTGTACAGTCCATAAAGAAATATAATAACGATAAAAAGGACAAATTATTACGCAAGTCTGAACAAACATAAATATTTTTCTTTCTTTTATTTATAAAATAAATGATTAACAAAAAAATATTTTGTTTTCTTTTTTATTTTCTTAAAACCGTCATAATCCGTGAAACCGTCAATATCCGTAAAATCTTCTAAATCCGAAAACCGGAAAAACCGTCCATCCGGATTATTTTTTTTGATAATATCCGGTTATCCGTACTTTCAAAATCCGGATAACGAAAATCCGGTTTTTATTAACAGCTCTAATACATATTACCCATTTGTAATTATATCAGATCATATTTCAATTTTAAAATATTATTAGAAAATCCTTTAAACTTAGAGAAATTTGATTAAATTGATTTTATATTATAATGAGCTCATTATACAGGGTGTTCTACAACAAAAGGTGTGATTTATTGCCTCGGAATCAGAATTTCCGTTTGACAAAATTGACCTACCTTGTCAGACAGGATTCCCAGTTTTATAGTTAATAGTTAATGGACTGTAGATTTATATTTGACTTATTTTTTATTTAATAAAACAGAACACAATTATTTAATATTGAAGACATAATAATTAATTGTATGTTTATTTTAGTTTGATTTTCGTTTTAAGGTTAGTTATACAAGTAAATTTATTTTATAATAATAATTTAATATTGTCGCGTTGACTAAGTAATCGAAAGCAAATGAAGTCTTTTTTTTTATTTTTAAAACTATATATGAATATGGTATAGAAAAAAATAAACAAACTTTTTGTCGCTACTGTAGCAACTGACTCAAATCTTAAATAATATTTAATGGAATTTAAAACTAAAATAATGAAAGAAAAGAAATTGAAATTCATGAAAATTATTGGATATTAATATTATTGTTTTAACTAGAATTTTCAACAAAAGGTATACAAACTTCGGGGGCATTCGTGGGGTTATTCTAAATTGAATCAATTATTTTCTCTAAAGTGCATATTTTTAATTATTTAGCTTATTCAATTACCTTACAAACGTTGAGATTGTTTAAGATTTGTAGAAGTTGTGAGCATTTCTCAATATGTACGAATCTGACTTCAAGTGGCTGTAACTCCTAAAATACTCCGAATTCGGAAAATAAATATTTGATATTTTCGACTTAATATGACCCCAGGAACACGCCCCCGAAGTTTGTACCTTTTGTTGTAGAACACCCTGTATAATAATATGTAATAATAATAATAATAATAATATAAATTATATTTTAATTTTGTATCAGAGTTTATAGGTTTAGATTTTTTAGTAACAATTATTGGTGTAGATCCCAAAATTCATATAGTTATATAAAAATGGAAGGTATTTCAATAATATATAGACCATGTTCAATTTTTGTTTCGCGGTTTTTCCGTCACTACTACTGTTGCTCTGTTATCAATATTTTCTATTTTAAAGTTGCCATTGCAATTTTTACTGCGGTTGAAACTTTAGCATTTTTCAATTAATGTGCATCATTAACAATGGTAGATGTAAATGAAAGAAAGTGTAGCATTGCGCAATTGAAAGCGCAATTGAAAAACATT
>JAABKK020001691.1:18582-29553 GCA_011634745.2 Catotricha subobsoleta
TTATCGAAATTGAAACGAATAACATTGAATGGAAAATTTATCTACGTATTGGTAGCTTTTCTGACCGTTTTTTTTTTTTACTGCTTTCATTGAATTTATGTTAATTCAGATGATTTCACAAAATAATTTCGATATTGATCGTAATGGTTGATTATTTTAATGGAAACTACTTGCAATTCAGTTGAATTGTACCGAATAGTGTATTTATAATGCTTTAGTATTTGCTCCTTTTTTAGTTCATTTTGATCCTTTTCAATTAGCAATTACAGTGTAATCACTCTCATTGGAGTTCCTCTATCGTTATTAGTGAAACCACTGTAGGCGGAATCTTTTCCGACACGTATTTTTTAGTCAATTGTCTAAATACAGCATATAGCTTTTTGGTATCATAAAACATAAAGTCTATCAGAGTTTTTATTGTGTGTCTATAGACTATTTAAATATTTAAATATATTCACAGTCTTAAGAGAATCTAAGATAATCTATAACATGTCTAAAGCGATAAGACAGTCTATAGACGCACAAGAAACTCCTATAGACACAATTTAAATGGCCTATAGCTTTATATTGTATTTAGACAACTATCTAATAACATAGTACAAGTGCCACATAGTATGAAACCCCTTTGGATTTTGTATTGAAAAATTTGTCGCATTTTTTTTAAAGCTATCTCTTATTTGCAAGGTAGTTAAATGTCAAACTCAATCAATGTTTGACATAAAACTACCCGGAGAGCGATCAGCCACATCAAAGAACGAAAGTGCAAAAGAGAGAAAAAAAATTGCATTTGTCAAAGAGGTTTCATACCATACTATGTGTACTTGTACTATGCTAAGGGCGGTAAGCTCTAACTCGTGTAACTTAAGCTTTTGATAAACTTTAACTCGGTTAAACTTGACTAAACCTCGAGTTTCAAAGCATGGGTTTCATGAAACCCTACTATATAGATGGGTGTCTATTAGAGATGAACGGCGGATATCCGTGCACATCTGACATCTCTAGTGTCTATACACTGAGAGAACTGGATAGTAGAATATCTATCCTATTATCAGTTATTCTGGTATCAACCCTCTAAAATGGTGACTATTATCTATGGAGAGGTAATTCTAGCCATTTAGACGGGTAATAGTTACTATCTTTGAGGATTAGTGCCAAAATAACCCACATTAGGGGTCACTATTTCTCTCGGATGATAAGATTGTATAAAAAGAAGCCTATATTGGGTCTGGTTGACCAAAGAATGTTTCAATAAATCTTCACATAACTTTTCAATAGCGAATATTATAATTTTTGGTTTTTTTTATTTTAAGCGAACATATTTTATTTTAAATCTTAATGCAACACTATTTCTAATTGAAATAAACAAAAAAAAAAAAAAACAATAAATAATAATTTAAATTTTTATTTTCCTATTTTCAGACTCAAGAACCTTTGAACAAACCTGGCACCAATGATTTCGTCTAGTGATTTAAACCAAATAAGACTTTAAAATGCACTCAACCCATCAATTAAAAAAACACATAAATTAATCGTCACACATTTTGCTCACACAATTTGAAAAAAAAAAAACCAAGAAATCAAAACCTTTAACACACACAAAAAACTGTAACAAAGAAATTAAGAACGTAAGCTCAAGTAAGAAAATATTTTTAACAAAAAAACAAAAAAACTAAAATTTTTAGTAAAAATATTTAAAAACATGATTAAGAAAAAAAAAAATGAAAATTAATCAAAAGTTGTCCTAATTAAATTTAATTTATTTAAAAAAAAAAAGAAAATACAATTAAATCTACTTTAATTTAAAACAAAAACAAAATGAATAAAAAAACAAGTGAAAAGAAACTTATAAATAAATTTGTAGATAAAAAAAACAAAAAAAATAAAAATTATATATATTTTTTAGGCAGCTAATTATTAATATTGCGGGCAAATATCGAGGCAAACATAGATTTTAAACTGAAAACAAATTAAAAAAAATAAAATAATAATTAAACATAATTAATAATAATAAAATAAAATATAAAACCATTTATTTTGTAAATAGAAAACCATAATTTGAATACTTAGCAACATTTTCTTTTTGCATTGAATTTGTCAAATTTCAAAAAAAAAATAATCATGAATAAACATAATTCAGCCTCAAAATGTAGTAACTCACCGGAAATAATCTGTAATTATGATTGGTAATTATGAATCGGTCTACAAAATGATGGTGTCATTATTTTGCAAGAAGAATGTTTGTGACATTCATTCATCGTCGGTTGAATTACTTTCGTGTATCCAAAATTAATCTTCGTTTTATTAAAAGGCAGCAAACACATATTTATTTGCTCTGAAAGAATGAAAAGATGATCTTTGTTAGTTCGACAGTTCCACGTATGAGTAAGTAATCAGGAAAACTTCAACTCAACTGAATGTGAAAACATGAATAAGTTTTTTTTCCTCAATACTTTCATCTTCATACAATTCAACACTTCAACGGTCGGTCTTACAACCAATTTCAGTTTCAATCATACTATAATCTCACCGGAATTCTTTTTTATTTTTTCACTTTTTTATTTTATCAATTCAATTTTCTGAAATGCGCGATCTACTTGAAGCAAAAAAAAAAATCATTAATTTTTGAGCACACAATCCTCGGTCATGAGAGTTTGAAAGTCTGGATTCAGTCGTTAGCCAACATTCAAGACTTAAACTCAATTCAAAACTTGCGATACATTTCTTCGGTTTTAGAGCTGAAATTTATGTTTAACACTAAAATTAATTTTAACGCCTCTCCGCCCGGCGAGTGGAATATTGATATTCGCCGATATATTAGTTAAAAAAAAAAAAAACAAAGAGAAAGAAAACCAAGCAACATAAAGAGAAATTATTTAAAATGAAATAATTTAAATTTAAATAAACTAAAAAAAAAAAAGAAAATAAGAAAATTTTGTTAGGATTTGCTGTGATTTTTTATAATATATATATTTTTTTTTAAAAAACATAATTTGTAAATAATTTAAATTAATTTTTTTCCGTTTTCTACAAATTTTTTTTTTTTTTTTATAATATTTGTTTGTTCTGTGTTTCATTTTGAAATTGATTGGGAAGCATTTCATTGTTGCTTCTTTTAACTGACAAAATTGTTTACTGCTTATAAAACAGAAATCAATTTAATTTCAGTCTAATGAAAAAAAGTTAAAAATTTCCATTAAAAATGTACTGTTGTTGACTCTGCATGGCAATCAAATACCAAAATGTTGGTAATGAGTCGTAATGCGATAAGTGTTCCATTTCTAAAATATCATCATTTTTAATGGTTTCGGATATTGTTCCATTTATGTCATTCTTGTGGCAAACGTTATTTATATATTATTCCTTTTTTTTAGTATTTATTGTCAAACAATTGTTTTTCGTTCGGTGCGGTGCCGGCTGTTTGATTTCATTTTTCTTCTCTCTATTAACGAAATATATTGAAAGTAAGGTGTGTTCGTATATTAAGTAACGCTCTTTGGGTGGGGAGGGGGGTTTGGTGAAATGTTACGTTAGGGAGGGGGAGGGGTCTAAAACAGACCAAAATCGCCTTACTTTATATATGAACAGTGCCTAAGACTTACCAAGTCTTTCAATTCAGACCATATTCAAGATGTCATAAAACTCGTGTTTAATCTACTTTCAAAATTATCACATGAAATCCATGTTCCTTTTTTTTTTCTTTGGCTGATCTAAAATTTTGTCAGACATTTTAAGCATTTAACGAAATTTTGAGTTTATATAACATTCGTACTTTACTAAAGTAACACCAAAAAGAATATGCGTCTCGTGTGGCGTAAGTTCTGCTGATAGCATCATCAACAGTAATTAAGACTTGATACACACATAATCTATTCAACTATGGAAATTACTGTTAAATTGCATGTTTAAGAGTTAATTTATGTTTCATTTGGTTGTACTTCAAATAGGTACTTTCATTCAACCGCCCAACAACCAACCACACATGCATCGTAAAATGCTTTACACATTATTGAAAAATGCTGTATAATCGTTTATTATTTCCAACAATACTAAACCATACCACAGAAGCCCAACACAAAACATCATCGTAAATCGCATCACATCACATAAACATAAATTTCAATGGGGTGTATCAAAAATCAATTCATCAATTTCACTTTATAACATCGATTGGAAAATTTCCTTTTTTCTTCACGTTTTTTTTCCCTTTCTTTTTGTGTGTGTTAGTGTGTTGTGTATCGTTTTAAAGGCACTTCAACGATTCGCCTAGTGTGTTTCTTACTTACCAGTTTTACACATATTTTCAATATTGTTTCCATTGTGCAAACATAATGGCCATCAAAAATGATTATAATACGCGTTTGGAATAGCGTGACACACCCCATTGTTATAATGGCATGAAATTTGTGATTAATGAAGTTGAAAATCACACTCCCCAAAATTCAAATAAGACCAAAAAAGAAGAAAAAAAAAACAAACGACTCACCAAGATTATTTTCGAGCTTTTTTACGATTATTCGTTAATAGCTTTCTTTGATGCCACTTAAGGACTATTATTCATTTTATATTCCGATTATTTTTTTTTTTTTGGTACTTTTTCTAAACTCCCATTTATTTATTTATAAATGGAAAGAAACAGTAAATTTGAGTTTGGAATTTTAATTTTAATTCAGTAATTGTACACTTACACAGAAGAAGACTTTAAATTAGACTGAAAAGCACCACAACAAAACAATTGAATGACTGGTTCCAACATAAAAGTGGGTAGAAAGATTTTCTAAAATCAAAATGGTTTATAGACAGTTTATATCGAGTCTATTCACCCGTCGGTTTATACTTAGCGCGGTAAGCTTCAACTTGTGTAACCCACGAATTTCGGTTAATCCGAGCTTTTGATAAACTTCAATTCGGTTAAACATGACGAAACTGCGGGTTATAAAGCATGGGTTTCATGAAACTCATCTAAATAGTATGGTTTTATGAAGCTTACCCCCCTTCCCCTTAGTTATAGTTTATTTACTGTTTAATGAGAGCAGTGCCAGCGCAACATAGGCAAGACTCCCAAATGCCGCCCTCATTTCTGCTCCTATATCGCTTAAAAATAAAACCATTATTTCTTTGAATTAATATCTCATAGTTTTATATAATATTTTTCTTAATTATACAATATAGCTTCTTATTTTAAAAAAATATTGTGTTAACTATTGTTGTAATCAACAAAATCAGACACAGGCATTTACCTAACGTCGCCTACCCCTAAAACCGGCCCTGAATGAGACGGCTTTCAATAACAATCATATATAGACGAGACATTAAACTGTATATAGAATTGAGACCGTAGGCTAAAAATGCTTATAGGGCTACGTATCTTAATATCGTTCCAATAGAATACCATGATTTAGTTTTCTCTCACTCTCTCTCTCTCTCTTTCTCAATTCTAACTCTTTATTAATTACACTTTCAATTAATTAAATTATTTACAGAAATTTGTTTTACAAATTAATTTAATTTCGTTTTAATTATAAATTAATTCTAATTGCAATTAATTTGGAAAAATTTTCTAAAAAAATTTCAAAGAAATTAAATAAGTTGTTTTTTTTTTATTTAGATATTGGTTTTTGTCTCGTGATTGTTTTTAAATTATTATTTTTATTAAAAATTAAATTGTAAGGAAAATAAAAATAAGAAACTACGAAAAAAAAAACTAAGACCACTTCTCAAAACACACCAACGCAAATATTTATTTAAAAAAGAAAAAAAAAAGAAAACAAACAAACAAACAGACAAACAAAATGGAAGCCAAATAATTTTTTTTTTGTATTTTGTTTTGTTTTTCTTGTTGTTTATTAATATTTAATTAAAAATTAATTTATTTTAGGGAAATTTTTTAATATTAAAAATATATTAGAATAAAATTTAAGTAAATTAAAATAATTAAAGAAAAATAAATAGTAATAAATTATAATAAAATATAAAATAATGAAATTAATAAAATAAATTATCAATCAAACTAAATAATTATGTAAAATTTATAAAAAAAAAAATGGAAACAAAAAAAAAATAATTAAATTAAAATTTAATATAAAATATTCTAATTATTGTAAAAGAGAAATCAAAAAAATAACGATTTTTTTTTAGAAAAATGTCTCGATAAATAAAAAAATGTTATTTAATTAAAAATTCTAAAAGAAAAAAAACAAAAAATTAAAATAATATTTGTAATTATTGTTTTGTTCACAAAGACAATCGAAAACCGGCGGACCAGAGAATCTGAATTGCAAATAGAAAGAAATTGTGTCAAATATGTTTATGGTTAGAGATTTTTTTTTTCTCTCTATGTCTATAAAGACGTTTTAAAATAAACTATTTGCAAATAAAAACGGTCACTGGATTTGGATTGTCTTTGTTATTTTCTGGTTAAATATAAATGTAAAAGATTATTGTAATAAAATATATTTAATAAAAATAATTGTAAATAATTTCTATATAATAAATTTATTCATTAAATGGAAACAAAAAAAAAAACAAACAAAAATATTTACATTATAAGTTTGATTAAATATAAAATAATGATTATTGTATGAAATTACATTTAAATAAAAATATCAAAAATGAAAAAACAAAACCTTTTTTATGTTATAACATTTGCTTGATTCTGAATGTATGTATGTCGACGGCGATGCGAAAATCGTCGACTGATGACAGTTTTCTTAAGTAAAAATGTCACTACAGTCGACGATCAATGCGTCGTCGTCGACATACATGAAGTTTTCCGTAGAAGGGACTACGTTTATACCGACCTATAGTTTCGTTTCTTTGCTATAAATGTATCGGATTTACATTTTTACGGCATAATTATATTCAAGGAATTCATGAGTTTTTGGTCTATTAAGAGAATGACATTACTATATAGTTTTTATTATTATATGTTTGACTTAAGGCCGGTTTTATTCATCAACAATTAGCTATTTAAACCATTCGGTTAAATTAACATATATAGTTGAGAATTAATTCACAAACGATTTTCGGACTTAAACGTCGGAATTAAATTGAAATTGGTTGATAAGTTGATTTGATATGATGTTTCGTGAGTTTATAATTTTCTCTGGACTGTGATGTAACCCGGGTTAACTTACATGGTTTTAAAGCCATTTGATCATCTCTAGACGCGTCAATAAAATCAAGAAAATCGGCTGCAACTAAAATCATTCTCATTTTCATTATGAATCGATTTCATCATTTATGTGTCTCATTTTAATTCTTGATCAATTTAGGATTCAAATATAAATATTGAATATGTTTTTGAAATTTATTAACTGAGTACCAGCAGTTCCATCTACACAATAGTGACAAAATATTATAGAAGCAAATGAACTTCATTCATTTAACCGAGATTCGTTTAATTTTTTTTTGCTTTGTTTAAAGAAATTATATAAACACATTTTTCACTTAAAATGCATAAATTACGGTACAATATAAACAATTATTTGAATTGAAATGTAATCATTTATTATATATGGACCAAATCATTTATTTATTAATAAGTTCCATATTTTGTTATAAACTTTTTCAACCTCAAAAACATAGGAATTATAAATGGTGAACAAGTGAGTACTTGTGGTAAGTATACTTCTACTTATATAGAATATTGTTGCGGTTGCGTATCCTTGGTTATTCTAAAATTTAACATTTTAATGAGTAAATATGTGTTGTGGTTAAGGACAGTACAATTTAAATTTAATGGAAAATATTGGTTTGATGTGTTCGAAAAGTTATGTCAGCGGTAAGTGTAAGAGTGACTTTAATTATCATGGAATCTCTAGATTATTGCTTTACAATTTTTTTTGTTTTTAGATAATGTCAGTTAGTAACGAAGTCAGAAAGTTTAATTTGAATCATTTATTACCTTAGTTTATATCGTGCCAAATTGTAGTATTTTTTAAATTCGTATTATTTAACTACTTATTTTGCATGGTGTTTATATGCAAATATTGTAGTACTGAAAATAAACTAGAGAGAAGAGAATTTTTGATTTGACGTTTGGCCGAAAAATTTAGTCAAGTATATAGATTATTATCAATCTTATCTTTAATTGCACGCAATAATTAATTTTAATTACTCAGTTAACTTTTTACTCACCGCTACGTAACTGGGATGGTTCGGCTACGTCCCGGCAACGTTGCCGAATAGGTCCCCGCAACGTAGTGGGCACGTTCCAGGAACCTGAAAATCATTCTCCATTTTGGTGCCAGGTACGTAATAGCTACGTGCCTGCTACAGTGCCGAGTATTACTTCAAAGTTATCGCGACCATCGCTGGCACGTGCCAGGAACTTTAAATGCTAGCTGGGTACAGATTATCTGATTGATAAGCGAGATGCGACGAAATACTGATGTTTCAATCTTTGTAGGTAAATAGAAATTCCAAATTAAATAATAAAGAAAGAAAAAGGCTCGTTATTGGTCGATAACGATCGTTACGTTTATTTTAGAGAAACAAATGCTCGAGATTTAGTAGGTACACAGCTGTGATCTAGATCTAGATCTTTATCAAACATTTGTTAATCATTGTCGAACTACGATTGTCGATGTAAAGTCTGCAAGATTAGTAAACTCGGATCGTATCAAAATTTTATAATTACATTCAGCGTCACAAGTCTAAATCAATATCTTCATATTTGATCAGAATGAACATTCATTTCGATTTTAAAACAGTTTATTTAAAACGATCATCCGTCATCCGTAATGCATCCATTATTTTATACTTAAATCGATATAAGTTTTAAATTTAGTTTGAATTATATGTTTTACACACATACAAATTTACAGTTGGAAAATGTTTCATGAGAAATTCACTAATTAAATTTTAGTTTTGTAACTTTAATATACGTATAATGTATTGAAATAATTGCTCAATAAGATATATTTTGTGCTGCGTTTGACCTATTCAAGGAGAAGTTGTGAGAAACCTTTACCAATTTTGTTATGTAACTATGACTGAATAAACATCATATAACTAATTGATTTTGCACATTCAATAATAACATATATTGCTCACGACAGCGTTTTATTGGAAAGTGTGGTTTCTCTCGAAACCTATATATTTCCTTGTAACCAACACAGCTTTTGTAATCAAAACAAATCTTTTGAAAATATATACAACCACTGAGCATGAACACATATTGAATAATATTAAAATAATTGCAATAAATATTTGAATATAGTGTCAATTAAGTTAATTTCAGTTTGTGTGTTCAATATACTGATATATGCACTATGCAGTTTTCATAATTGATGGGCTATGGTTTGATTGATTTATCGAAAATTGAATGAATATTATATATAATAGAATATCCGATACCTAATACAAAAGACAAGAATCCATATATTAATTTGTGAATATTAAATTTTATATGCAATGAATGTTTAATTGATCAACGGATAGAAGTACAAGCTCTGTGATTAAGTAAGATACATTTATATCGTATTAAAATAGTTAATAGACATATACTAAAAGCCATTATTTAATAATTAAGTTAATTGTTTCTTATAGCATGAGAAATACAATATAAGTATCGAATCTGATCTTTTCTTGTCCTTGAAATTAATTTATTATATATTATCGTTGAACTTATAATAAATGCTTGATGTGGTCGCACCTTTACACCTCTATTCACAATGAAGCTGTAATAATGGCATATTATATATCATATATTATCATTGCATCCTTTTCAAATATAGCATTGCTTCTTGTATTTGTATAGAAATCTATTAATAGTGAAGTTAAATTTAATATTATATATATACAATAATGCAGTAGCTACTCAGTTGAATTGAAACGTGCTATTGGTAAATGCATTTTAAGTTTGTAATGAGCGCTTTCGTTTATATAGCTTTATTTCTTTCTTGGAAATTATAGAAAACTTATATACAATGTAACTACAAACCATATTTTTACATTTATGAAATTATCTTACACCCATTTGGTGTCTATCCTTTACTATTTTAAATAATAGATCTTTTTTGAACATAATTAACATAGTATATATTTATATATATTCGCTAAGGTATTCCACAGATCTACAATAGATATATATGCAAGTGTAGTATAATCTGTGGGGATGAGGAGAAGGGCTTAAGAGTTAATTTAAAATGCTTAAAACCAAAATATGTGATGTTTTCCAATTGGGACAAAAATACTATAACCAACCATGTATAAGAACAAGAAAAATAGGATTAATTATACCATTATATGTTTATATGTTATATATTAAATGTTTAATAAACATTGTTTTATATATAATCGTTTTATACAAATATTAGTTTAGTTTTAGTCAAAAACTATACTGCAAGAAGTAACTATATATGAAATAAAGCGACATTCGTTTGGTAAATGTGCAAGTTAACCATGTGGATGTGAGACTACGAGTAGATTACTTCGCTCATTTCAATCTATGGGGACGACAATAAATCATCCTTAACTTTTGGATGTTTTATCCATAAATCGGATTTTTTTTTAAAATCAGAATGGTGCCTTATATAAACATTTAATCATTTTCTCTGATTTATAGGAAGAATATCCGATTTATGGATAAAAAAATCCAAAAGTTATGGAAAAAATATCCAAATTTATGGATGAAATGTATTTATCCAGTCTATGCTACATAAGTGAGAAGTTCCAGAAAGAACGCATAGTTAACTGAGCCAACTGAGAAATCTGTATAATTAATTTTTTGTAAAAACAGAGTTATTGTTACTTAAAAAATAGTTAGTTGTGAAATGCATTTTGTCTGGAATAAACGATGTATTCAGCTGAACATTACGAACATAATATTGTTTCTGGAGAAAATATTTATTTTGTTTTTTATATATGCCAGAATTTATGAAACACCTACATTTTCTACTGAAAATGAATCTAAATGAACATTGATAATTCCCTTTCTGAGAAATGTTTTAGTACACAATCGATGCATAT
>JAABKK020001702.1:0-29537 GCA_011634745.2 Catotricha subobsoleta
ATGAAATAATAATTACCTTAATTTCCATTTTTAAATAATATAATTATAGTCTATATTTGGAGACGCCGTCGGCTCGTTAGCAAACAACTGAAGAGGTAAACAGAACAGCCTCTCTTCAGTGAAGAACTGAAGATCTTCACTTCTTCAGACAAATAGAATATGCCTTAAATCATTGAAATTGATATTCGCTGAGCATTGATATTTTTTTTTTTAATTAAATAATATCAATGAACAAATTTATTAAAACATTTCTTAATACCCAAAAACAAGCTTTAGAATTGTGCAATTTTTGTATAAATCAAAGCCAAGCTAATTGAATGAAACTAAATGCATACCTAATAGCTAACTCAATTGAACGAACTCCCATTATCCAATGTTATGCTGTATCAAACTGTCAAAGTAAAAAATTTCGCATAAATAAAATAAAACTATATTGCTTACATTGTATTGTCATTTTTGTCTGGTGTGAATTCTGAATAATATAATGTTTAATAAAAATGTAATTCCAATGACTTAAAAATGTTTTCATTTTAATGTTTTTGTGATGTTGTTAAAGTATACCTAATTAATTATTAAGGTAATTACTATCAGAATTTTTTTAAATAGATTTTATTCAATGAAAATGTAATCTACGCCCCTTGGGTTTCATGATTGCGTATAATTTTGATTATAACTATATACATTTGTATATGTTATGAATTATATGATATGATAAGATATATAAGAATTTATAGCTTGTTAATTATTAGGTACTACAAAAAACCAAATATAAATAATAATAATATGAAATATTAATTAAAATACTAAAAACTAAATATTAAAAAATAAATCCTAAACAAATACATAGAAAAATAAATAAATAGAAAGAGAGGTGAGAAAGAATGGCGTCCACAATGCAATTAGAATTTGCGCAGGCAATGTCCGATTTCAAAACAATGTTCCCTGAAATGGATAGAGATGTTATTGAGGCTGTGTTACGTGCAAATCAAGGTGCTGTTGATGCAACTATTGATCAATTATTGGCTATGAGTACTGATAACCAGGTATTTATTTTAATTACTTTTATTTTTGGCAGCATTTAAATTAATTCTGATCAATAAATTTTCAGAATGAAAGATTACGCAATGAATTAGACAAATCGGGTAGTAATTCACCAAGAAAAACATCCTTAAATGTTCCAATTGCTGCTGATGTACAAGAAAAACGAAATACACCCTTACATTCATCACCTATAGCAGCTGTTTCATTAAGCACGGGTGCTTCACCAAAAATTAAGAAATCACTTGTTGTTAACGCACCAAATGTTTCTACGAAAACAGTTGTTGGAGTAATAGCACACAAAAAATGGGACCCTCCGCTGTTAGGTCCATTGCCACCAGGTTTTTTAAGACTTTCGTCAACAGATGTAATTTTCAATTGAACTTTATTTCACTTCATTTAGTTGTTTTTTTTTTTTCACTTTTAATAATTTTAATTGATGTTTCAGAGCCGTGCTGACTACGATATTCCCGACGAACAATTCGCAATAATGCTACAAAATGAAGAGTTTATGAATGAATTGCGATGGAACCAAGAATTTATGTTGGCATTGGAAAAAGAACAACAAGATAAAGGACGAAGTGAAGATGATCTTGTATTCAAGGAACGTCTCAAACATATGGGTAAAAGATCTCGCAAGAAATTTATGCAATTAGCAAAAGTATTTACGTGGCAACGTAATAAAAAACCCGGTGCTGTAAGACATCCAGATTCGTTGCTGTTACAAGAGGAACATAGTGACGATGATGAACCAAAAAAATTAACAAAAAAGTAATTGTTCTGATTTTTGTTCATGTTCACTCTATGTAGACGAACATCTTTCCTTAACTATACTATATAGACTGATCTACTGAAAGCTTAAAAGTGAATTGCCATGTAAACCTGTTTTCTTCTTTTTATTTAATTATTTATTTATTTATTTATTTATTTATTTATTTATTTATTTATATATATATATATATATATAATATTTTTTTTTGTTATTCCAATTTTTTATGCGAATCTAAAATAATCCATTGTACTATTTTGTAGATTAATTTTAAGTGAATTTAACTTAAGCTTGTTAATTTGATTTTGATGTTTATGCTATAGCTTAACTGCTGGTAAAGTATCTTTTTGAAGATATTCGTTGAGTTTAATTTAAACTGTATAAAATTACTTTATTACTTTTAGTTTCAATCAAAAAATAAAATTGTTAAAAAAATCAGTAATCAGGCTAATTTACAATTATTTGAGATACAACAGATAGTTGCAAATTGTTACCTAATATGTTATTATATATCTACATATTTAGAAAGAGCTAAAAAAAAAAGAAAAGAAAAAAACCGTAATTTTTATTTCTAGTCATGAAAAATATCTCGTAAAATTACTATCACTTTTTATATAACAAAAACACACACACGAAACGTATTATTATAGCGAATATAAAAATTAAATTTATAGTGTTAGTATATTTGCATATATTGATTTTGAATTTTTATTTAAACATTGTTCTAATTTAAAATGTGCTAAATAGGTAGTAATTGGCAAATATCTAACAGATCATATGTTATATATTTTTGTGAATTATGTTATATTAAATAACTCGCATAATTTAAAAAGAAATGATGAATATTTTCTATATGTTAAGATTCAAAGTGATTTTATGGAATAAAAATTGATATTTAATTATTATTTACATGAAAATAAGTATGGCATTACTAAAATATAAATAAATCTTAATTAACTCATGAACATAGCATAAGTAAATGATTGTCACTAATCAAATGGACGGTAAATGAAAATAATTTATGTTCAATAAAATGAATATTTTACTATAATAATAACAATTATTATTTTGATAGAAAAATTATTATTTATAATTTTATAAACTTATACTTTAATTATTTTTATTATTATTAACTATAAGTCGATTTGGCGTACAAATTACTCCAGTTAATAGAAAAAACAACAGTTCTATTCTATTTTATTTATTTATTTAATTGATTTTTTGCATGCGCTCCCCAGAGTTATTTTAATTCAACCAATTTAATACTCAAATTAAATCATAAAAAAAAATCTTAATTGAAAATAGTAATGATTACCGTCCTTGCCCTAACTAAAAACAAATTAATAAATACCTTTATAAATAATATTATAATAACAATTAACAATTTAATAAAAACCAAACCTAGTCAATATGTAGTCAAAGTAACACAAACAAATATTATTAATTTAAAATTAATAAAAATAACAATAATAATAAGAAATTATGCATAATTTGCATAATATGCAATTTAGTGGTTGTAAGAAATAAATGATACAAACAAAAAATGAATTTACATTTAAATAAAAACGAAAATATCGTAAGCAGACAGGGATCGATTAAAAAAAAAGAAAAAAGAAGAAGATAAATTACATATATGTTTAAAATATTTATTATTCTCTATAAAATGCTTAAAATGATATTAAAAAAATAATATATTACATACGCACCTGAAAACTAATAAAATATCTTTACATTTATCTGTGAAACTACAAATGAACTAAAACTATTTATTATAATTTTTTTTAATTTTATATTTTTTGTTGCTATAAGCATAAATTTAAACGAATCATAAAAGTCAATTTATAAAAATTGAATTTAGAGTTAACTAAATTTTGCGAAAAAAATCAATAAAACATTTAATTTAATGGAAGAAAAACAGTTTTTGTGAATAATTAACAGATAAAAATAATAGAAATTTGAATAATAACAATTACTTACAGAAAAATCTGTAATACGTCCTACAATTTGATCTTTTGAAATATAAAATTAATTGCAATTATTTCTAGCAATTTTTTTTTTTGCCATTTTTGAATTATTATTTTCTTGTTATTTATGAAATAGAAAAACTTATATAATTTTTGTGTTCATGAAAATCTTAATTTAATGAAAAAGTTTTAGAGATTTGTAGTGTCTTGGATGATATCACCGAAACAGAAAAATAAAAATTAATTTGCAATGTCAAATAAAGAAAATTAAATTAAAATATTTGTATATTGTATTTTCAATACAGCTAAATACCTAATAAAATATTCGATCAACATTTTAAACACTTTTAATTTTACAATAGACATAATAAATGTCTATGATTTCATTGGTATACGAAAAACATAAATTATTGGACTTTTGTGATCAATTTGTTATTTACTTTAAATAGAATTTCACTGCATCAAATTCAATAATTTTTAGCAGAATATTGTTTAACATTAATTTTATCTAACGGTAACGGTTTTTTGTTGATTAAATATGAATACAAAATTAGAATAAAATGGAATGATGTTGTTGTCTTGTGGTATTACCAATGTGCCTTCAATTTTTTAACCACCATTTGAATAATTTCTTTATGACTAGCATACAGATTCAAATTTTCATTTATGTCCAACCATTTGACTTTACCCGCATCATCACCAGCTTCAAATCCTAGCTGACCCACAGCATTTCCGGTTTCATCATGAAAATTATAAGCTACTGTTTCCATCCAGGCATTATCTGTGTTACGTGGATCATCAACATATCCCGAATAAATTTCAGTAGCAGTTTCATTAAAGAAATTGTTTATTATTTCTGCTGCTATGCCTTTAATTATAATATATTTGTGCAATTGGTATCATATTTAAAACGTTGATTTAACAATTTGATTACGATTAAAAATATTTTAGTTAATTTTTTACTAAAAATAGATGGTTTATAAAAATTTATATATTAACCTGAAGCACTGTTTAAGGCCTCTTCAATAAATTCTCTTTTTAATGTTAATTGGATTATTTCTCCAGAATCAACCATTCCGCCGGGTATTGCCCACATATTGTTATCTTTCCGTTGAATAGCAATCATTTGTAAGATGTTGCTATAGTAAGGTTCGTGAAAAATGTTTTACAATTATTTTCAACTCGCATATAAAACATTAATAGAAATGATTCACAAACAGTCCAGAAGTAGAATCTATCAGAATATTTTCACTACCATCACGTTTCCATCTTGTAACAATCGGATCAGCTGCATGGTTTGGACCCCAACGCCCCAACAAACCACGTCCAAATAAACCGGTTCTTCCAAAAGGATTCATGGGGAATTTTTTTTCAATTTTATATTCTCCTGCATATGACACTCGATTTATAGAACCATCAATTCGGTTCCATTTTGGATGAAATGAATTATTGTCTGCGTAAAAAACTGATCAATTATTTATTGTTCATATTTTTGTGAAGAAAATACCCACCAATTGATGGATCCGCCCATGGTTTTCCTTTCAAAGTGGGAGACACATAAAATACAGGCTCATAATTTTTATATTCATCACTCCAAAATATTAAATTATTTGGAACTGGAAAACGTTCTATGTTGGTTTGCGGATAAACAACATTTCGGCAATTATTGTGCACCGATATTCCACGTTTCATTGTTATATCTATTCGATGGCTATTGATGATAAAAAAAATATATAAATAAATTTGTGAGAGCTTAATGTATATAGTATATTATTTGTATAATTACTGGTAGTAACTAATAATATAATTTGTAACAAAAATACTTATAATAAATATTAAGCATTTACAACCAAAACCTAACCACATTTAATAAAAATGTATGTAAATTTAACAGAAATGTCAAATTATTTTCCAATTCAGTTTACCCTATCAGTAAATTTGAATAGTTTCATTTTCCAATATTTACAATGAATGATACTTACTTTGTATTAAGTACATCATTGTCCTTATGGTTCAGTTTGTTATGATTAAAATCCATCAACTTGGCTCTCATTCAATAATGTATGTCTCGGCTTAGATTAATAATGTTTCAGAAACACGCACAATTTAATTAAAAACGAAACACTATTTAGATTATTAGCTTGTATACTCGTAAATGGTTGTAATAAATTACAAGTATCTAATTGGCTGAAATCGATCAAAAGACCTCAAATTATAACTAACACATTCGCATAAATCGCATTTATATCGATATTTATAGTCGATTTTTCAATTTTTTCAACTGAGGCAACGAGAATTTGCAACGAACTGTGAATTAACACTAAAGTCTTATAAAATTAAAGCAGGACCATCAATACACAACACATTAATTTTACTGTTTAGTGATCTTATAAACTAAGCACAGTAAACAGTGTTAGCATAAAAATATATAGTTTGTGCGTACTTCTCAAAAAGGTGTGTTTATATAAATATTTTTCTTTTTAAATTATTTTTAATATTCTCGTACTCTCCAGATTCATAATAATAATTTGAAGTAAACATGATGATTTTTTTTCTGCAATCTAAATTACTAATAATAATAATAATAATAGTACTTATAAGCGGTAATCAAATAAAAAAGGCGGAAACAGGAAGGCTAAATGTTTTATTAATAATTGTTGATGACTTACGTCCAGCGTTAGGGTGTTATGACGATAAAAACGCTGTTACTCCAAATATTGACCAATTCGCTAAAAAAAGCTATGTTTTTAATCAAGCATACGCTCAGGTATTTTATATTCTTACATTAATTTACAAAAAAAAACAACGGTGTTAAAAAAAAATTTAGCAATCTCTATGTGCACCAAGTCGTAATTCATTGCTGACTAGTCGCCGTCCGGATACTTTACATCTTTATGATTTTTACAGTTATTGGCGCGATTTTGTTGGTAATTTTACAACTCTTCCTGAATATTTTAAATCGCATGGATATAAAACATATTCAGTTGGAAAGATATTTCATCCGGGTCAATCTTCTAATTTTACTGATGATTATCCATACAGCTGGAGCGAAATACCATATCACCCAGCTACTGAAGCATTTATGAACAAACCAGTATGCTTAGATACAAAAACGGGGCGACTACAAAAAAATGTTGTATGCCCAGTTGATGTTCAATATCAACCAGGCCAAACATTACCAGATATGCAATCGTTAGATGAAGCTATTCGAATCCTAGCTAAAGATGGAAATACTGATTCTCGTTTCATTGCTGTTGGATTCCATAAACCACACATACCGTTTCGATTTCCTCTGAACTATCTTGAATATCATAGCATTGACAAATTCATGCAACCTCGCTTCGATCATATTCCATACGATCTGCCTACTGTAGCATTTAATCCATATACTGATATTCGACATCGTGATGATGCGAAACTTCAAAATATAACATTTCCTTTTGGACCGATACCGATAGATTTTGGCATCAGTTTAAGGCAAGCGTATTATTCATCAGTAACGTATGTAGATAATTTGATCGGTCAACTTTTAGAGCACGTTAATTTTACAAACACTATTGTTATTTTAACAAGTGATCATGGATGGTCTTTAGGTGATCATGCTGAATGGGCAAAATACAGTAATTATGATGTTGCCCTGCGAGTTCCATTAATTATACACACACCACAGTATCAACTTAAAACTAAGAAAGTGGTAAACCAAATTACAGAGCTTGTTGATTTGTTTCCAACTATTGTTGATTTAGCAAATCTTTCAAAAATAAACAATTGCCAAAATCGTACTACGGAAGTAACATGTACTGAAGGAAAAAGTTTAATGCCATTATTTAATAATAACTATGTGGGGAATGACTCTTACGCATTTAGTCAATACCCACGGCCTTCTTCATATCCAGCTCTAAATAGCGATAGGCCAATGTTAAAAAAAATACGAATTATGGGATATTCCGTACGAACAAGTAACTACAGATATACAATATGGATAAGATTTAATCGAAAAAATTTCAAAAAAGGTAAAGTGAGCAGTGAGCCTGATCAATTATTGCACGAAATTTTGTTTATTTTTCTTTTTAGTTTGATATTGTTTTTAGTATGGAGTAAAAATTATGGAGAAGAGCTTTACGATCATTCTATAGATCCAGAAGAAAACATTAATTTGGCATCAAGAGCTCAATTTGAGGAGATTAAATTACATTTAAATACTGTTTTAAAAGCAAAGATGACTTTTGACGATTAAAATAACAGCTGTGTAAAGTTAATAAAAATGTAAGAGAATATTAAATATAGCAAATATTTTATCGAAATAATTATTTATTAGTTATTATACCTAAATTGGTATTAAATCTGAAGAACCCGTGGTATGGTTTTATATAAAATCCCACTTATATTTTGAATTTGTTTATATAATATGGTCAAAAGATCACAAAATAATAAGTTATGTGCCTCTAAAGCACGGCTAAATTGATATATTGTTGATAACAACTATTGTTTTCTCTTTACACAGAAATTTCTAAACTGGATAGTTTTGATGCCAGCGCTATTGATAAACATTTTAAACACAAATTTTATAAAATAAAAAAAATGTTAAAATAAAATATATATATATATATAATATATACTAATGTACTCTATTTTATTATATTCATTTTAGATATAAATATTATAATATCAAAAGACGTCTAAGATGTGGGAATTATCGATATAAAACTCTTTTGAATAAACTGTTAATGGTATTTTTATTTTTATTCTCGTTATTATTGAAAAATTTATATATAAGCAAGTTTTAAACGCCCACTAACATCCGATCAGCGGGCGTTTTATATATCTACTTCTACGCAACACATATGAAATTATGTACATAATGTGTGGATTGTGGATTTAAATTTTATAAAATGAAATTAAATATGTAGCGTAGGTACACTTTTTAATATGTATACCAGATTACTAATATGTATATCAATCGAGCACACAGTAATATATTTATATTAATAATTGCAAGACACACTTATTGGACAATCGGTTTTATTATAATTACAAAATGTTCTGCTCATTAAACCCAAAATTTTAGAAAAAATATGCATTCACTCTCAAAAACTAGTTTTCGTGTACACTCATTATGCATCTAAAAATTTTAGTAATATCAATATGTTTTATTTTAGATTTACATTTTTTTGCGATGAACCTTTTCTATTATCCTTCCTATTTAGTTTAATGACCTGGTTTATTAGTTACGTACCTTATATTTTTCTTAAATTGTATTCGATCACCTAGTCCTTAATCTTTCGTAAAGCTTTCTTGCTGATCTCTGCACGGCAAACTTTTTCTTTCACGATTATTATTATTAATATTTTTATTATTTGGAAGTCATATTCTCTGAAGCTTTTTTTTTATAATTATCAATTTTATTTTTCCCTAACAATACCGCAATAAAATTCAGAATTAAATAAAATGTCATTCGTAAAATCAGAAATACATAAGTATAGGTGTCACCTGTGAAAAGAAGGAAAATAATATAAAAATTAGTTTTTACATTGAAAATAAGTAGGAGTCAATTATTGACAATTTTGCTCTCCCAGGTCTGGTTTGGAAGTTAGGGTATATACGTAATCTGAACTGAAGCTCAAACAACACACTTTAAAACTTTTTGGAAGCATTTTAGGGAGGTAAGATGTTCTAGAAAAATGTTCATCTTCAAAAATCAGTTTGGGTTGATAATGAATGACTTTTCTCTACGAGGTTTCGTTTGCGAAATATCAGGGTGTGTCAATTTGACCCATGTTAAGGAAAGGATTAGAGTTAAGGCAATGCAATATAAGTAGTTACGATATAAATAAAAATAATATGCTTAATTCATATAGTTATTGTCATCAACATCTGCTACGCTGTTTTCTGTAGATACAGCCTGGATATGTTTCCAAGCGTTTTTTCAATGTCTATTCAATAAAATTATGGTCCTCCTGCAATTATAATTAGGTGTTTGGATAATAATAAATAGATTTTTTACCAAGATTATTTATTTAATATTAAAATAGATGTGAGAAATTGATCACTGATAAATATAAAGTATATCAATTTGTTACATAAAGGTCAATGCTTTACATTATTATATTACATTATTTGGCTTTAAAATCTTCTGTTTGTTTAATTAATATATAATAACTTTGACCGATAGTGTCCTTCACAAGGTCAAACGACGAGAAATTTAACTCTTCATATTTACTTATGTTTACGCACATTATATTATTGACGGTTTCATATATATATTCTTTGGCTTCCATTCCATTTCTGCTTCTCCTTTTATGCTTGATGACTTCTTTTATTCTTTTGGTTTCTTCTTCTCTTCATTGCTTGCTTGAATGTATGCCGCCGTTAATCAACTTAAAAATAAATGCCTTGAAAGATATATTATATGTAAATGCTACGTTTTAATATAGCAATAGCATTTTTCAATTTAAAAGATAAAAATAAAAATAATTATAATAATTTGTATAGATGTATTTTTAATATAATGGTGATTTTGCTGACTTAATGCTGAATATGGAAATGCAAAATGTAAATCATAGACAAATTCACCTAATCGGTATTACAATACTCAACTACATTTTCGTAGTTCAAAGTTCAAACACCCTTAAAATATTTATTAATTTTTAATTAAATAAATCCAATAAGCTTTTATTCTTTCTCTTATTAGGAGATATAGCTTAGAGCAAAATTATATTCTAAGCGTATTAAATGAACTTCACTATAATCACATTCTTGTATTATTATTATTTTTTTGTCGAATACAAGCATTTTACCTTATCATTATTATAGCTGAAAAACGTGGCATAAAAACAATGTACAAAAATAAATATTCCCGCTTCTTACAAATTTACACAATTTTAATTAAACCGTGTTTTATTGTCAAATTCAAGCAGAATGCATATTTTCTCAACAAGCTGTTAAAATATAACTTTATAGCTCTCAAAAATATATATTATTGCTATATTGGAAACTACATAAATATGTATTCATTTTAGTTCGCAAATCAACTATATTTCGCTTTATATTTCAACGGAAGCAATGACTTTTTCTTTTTATTCTGTCTCTGAATTTAAAAAAAAAAAAAATCGAAATAATAAAAAACATTTTTTTTATATTTCATAATACCTATTACAGAGTCTGAGAGAATGAATGAATATACTGGGCCAACATCAGACATAACATAATGTAGAATAACGTTAGACGGATGCAGATTGTTGTTAGAGCCGGAAAGTACATCCGTTGATGAGTATACATTATATTATGTCATGTAGGTATACCGTCCATATTATATTATATGTATAATGTACATAGTACATACATATACATCTATATATATATATTTGCATATGCGCATATAAATTATATGATTTTTATTTTTAAAATTATATTCTAACTAAGTTAATTTGAGCAATTAGTAATTCTAAAAAACATATTACACATGAATTCGTCACAATTAAAAATTTCATATTTAAATTTGCATATATATATATTGTTTCTATTATTGAAATATACCAACAAAAAAAATTATTATGGTATAGTGACCAAAAGCCATAATTTCCTAAATTAATATTCAGCGTTGAACAAAATTGCGGATGCACGCGCACAACTTCCGTTTTTCAATAAATACATGTAGATAGTTACTTCCATTGAATCGAAACTAATATACCGCCATTCCATTTTCCAAATGCTCATGTAAATAAGTATTATAAATAATATTCAAATGAATTCGTATATTTTTTTAAATATACCGCAACCGCAACATAAAAATTTGATACTGAAAATCTTCTATTCAATTAAATTATTAACTATGACATTAAAAATTTCTTTAGAATTTTAAATGAGCATATATGAATACGAACATATATACTTATATATGCCATATATTATTATATTATTAAACACCTTTTATATATACAAATAAGATATATTAATGGATGAAAAACTAATAGCTTAGATGTTTTCTAGATACTTAATAGTTTTATTAAATTCTTTATAATCTAAGGTTTTTGTTAATGCACATTTTAATTAAATAACTCTTTAAATAATTATATGTGATTAACGTTTTAGTATAATTGCTTTGCTTGAAAGTATATCTAAAATATAATATAAATATAAATTTAGGCTGTAATGGTGCTTTGTTACAAAAAAAAAAAAAACAATGCTTAACGTTATATTAATTTGTTAATGTCTAGGAACATTATACTACTTCGTTAAGGAAATAATATACTGTCTATAACTCTTGATCAATTTACGCATTAATCGATATATCCTATCTATATAGCTACAAATTTATGCATAAGATATTATTTTTATAAAATATGACCGCAATTTTCGACTATATTTTATTCACATATGCATTCATTGGTGATAATTCAAAAAGTAAATATATTGTGGTAAAACCGGAAGTAACCAATCGAAAAATGCCAGGAAGTCGACAAAAGAGGGTTTCTGCGCATATCCTATATACTGGGTTATTTTATTACCTATAGAATATCATAAAGAATTTTATTCATTCATTGTCATAGTTAAAACACAATAATATCAAGAAAATAGACTCAATTTGTGCTAAATTTAACGTAATAAAATCAGACATTTAGAAAATGTGCCTACCCAATATGCTATTATTTTATTTACTCTTACAAAATTCCATGAATTTATAATTTAGGGAAAAAAATATGATATTAAAAAATCAATTTGAGTAATAATTATTTTACGTGGATACATTTTTTAGAGTTAGAAAACTTTATATTTTAAAAATAAAATTATTTCTCGTTTTTCATTATCAATATCGTTTTAAGATATAAGTTAGTATATACAAATACTAGATTAATGATCAAAATTTTCAGTTTTATTTTTATTCATAATATTGTTTTTATTTTTTTACTATTTATGTACAATTAGTATTAGCTATCAACATCGAACGTTTAATCAATAACATATTTACATATATAGGTAGAGCCGTTTATAAACGCAAATGAATATTATTCTATTCCCATTACTACAGACAGTTATAGATTAAAATAATTTTAATTATAAAATTAGTAATGGCAATTAGAGCCGGTATATGGCTTTGGTGTCATATAATATTAATTGGAATGAATTAAATCGCTCACTCACTATAAATGACAATTCAGGCAAACTATATTTTTTCAATGAAACTATATATTATATGTTGTTCACAACTTTTCATATATGTTAGTTACAATGTTACATTTTTCGTTGAATATGTCATAGCCATAGTTGAATCATTTGTCATTTAAATAATTTCATTAAGAATTTACTATGCACTAAATGGAATACGGAAAATATTCCGTATATGTTAGAAAAAAATGTATTGAATGAATGAAATAGTAACAAATAATAACAAATAGTATAAAAATGCTAAAATGATATAATAACATATATTAATAATAAAAGAAAAAGTTAAAAATATTGGCTTACTTTGCTTTGAAATAGATTTTCCATGAATAAGTTTAAGAACCAGCAACTGATTTTACCATAAACTGAAAATTTAACAATTTCATTATTATTATTATTAATTATTATTAATAGTAGTATTGGTGGTGTTAGTTGTAGTAAAATGAACGTATGTATTGTAAAATTTTATTTTAAATAATTTTCCCACGGCTATGTCTGAAATTGAAAAACATCCCTCCTTCGAAAATTATACGATCTAAATCCCGCATATCTCATTCATCATATGTATTTATGCGCACATCTTGTCCTAAAATGTTTATAAAATATGAATGGAATACACAGATTTTTTTTTATGAATAAACGTACGTATTATAGACTATATGCAAAAGGCAACACCAACAACATATTATATAACAAATATGAAAGAACCCCTAACCAAACACCGGAAATAATATACGTCTATACTCTCAATATTCAAACTTATACGTTTTTTTTTTTTTATTATTATTAAAGTTGTGAGTATGAACATCCCATCCCGTATTCGCATTTTTCCGTTTATGAATGTACTTTCTACACATATTAAAACATAACTAATAGGTAGATGGGCTGGTTGGCTGATACCTACTTCATATAGTACTTATTTACATTATAATGGTTTTTGATTAGCCGACTACTTCCGTTCATAAACACAAATGTTTTTTTGATTAGATTTAATTGCTTTTAAATAGTTATATGAATTAAATAGTTGTTTTTAATATTTTTAAATTATTTTAAACATAAATTTTAGAAATTATCGTCAAACTGCTTAAATAATTTGACAAACTAATGTTATTGCTAAACGGAATACTTAAAATTCAGTTAACATAAGAAATAATTGAGTACAATAATTTTACTGTCTCATTTTAATACTAATACTAACACTTGAATGAAGCATTAGTCTAGCTAACAAATAAAAAGTGATTTTAATTATTTTGATTTTTTCTATGCACACGAAAATGAATTATAGGTTTGATTTTTTTTTCCTCTTTTGTCTGTTTTCACCCCTAATCTTGGGATATAAATAAATTAGATACTAATTCCATTTTAATATAGTCTTTCTTGTTATGCAAAACAATAATTAAAAATATTTAAAAAAATTTAGAAAGGAACAAGAAAGATTATTAAAATTGAATTACTGCCCAATTTATTAATATGTACTACATGTAAATTGTAAAAATGATTTGGCAAGTAAGTAAGTAAGTAAATTATCGTTTATTCCTTTTTTTTCGTTACAATTGTACAAGTATAACAGATTATAAATTTGTACGAGTTATAATCTAATGATTTTTCAGCATTATTATAATATTTAATTAAAACATTCTAATATATTTTATTTAATTGAAGTTTTGCATTACTATATATTGCTAAGATTTTAAAGTAAAGAGATAAGAGATAAAGATATAAACTTATAAATTTGATAACTCTTAAAACTAGAAAACAACGGAACTTGGTAAGAAAACTTTGGGAAAAATAAAAATTAACGATGAAAAAATTTGATTATTCAATATAACTGACTTTTACAATTGAATTTTATATCTTACATTTGTATTTAAATATTTATATTTTTGGTATGTGATATTGCGTCTTATTAGATGAGAGGGCAGAGGCTCAACTTAGGCAAGACTTCTTATTAAATCATATGATGAATTTCTACATATCTCCAAGAAAGTAGTTGTTGTATATATATATATTCATTGATATTTGGATATTCAGTGATTTCGTCGGAAATATCATTGGCAGCTTGTTGATTAGTTTCAAATTTTTATTTTGAAATCTTTGAAGTTTCATTATATGTGACACTGCCGCATGTTCTCATATGGTTGACTCGTATTAATTTTATTTTGATGAGTCAGACTTTCGATTTTCTGGCTAGCATTGAGTATAGCACTCTTGTGCATTTGGTTTCTTTTTCTGAATCTAGGTTAAATGGCCGAGTTAAGTTGGCCGATGACAAATTTTCCGACATATTGTCGACATATATGTTTGATAATGGTGTTCGATTGCCTGAGTGAAACATATATTCCAGTGACGTCGGCATAATATGCTACATTGCAGTATCTTGGGCATTTGAAGTCTGATATGTATATTGTGTAGAGCAAAGGTTAGAAATTTTTGCACTCAACTTTTTTATAGGGGTACCGGAGGGGATCATAATGTATGAAAAAAAGTTGTGCCTTCAAATTTAAGTTGGGCTAGGTCATAGATGATTTTTCTGTACGATTTTCCATTTAAAAGTTATTGGTATTAACAACTTTACTGAACTTTACTAATATGCAGTAAACGAAAGCGCCTAATGTAATAAAAGTTCGTTTCTTGTCATCTTTTTTAAATTATTTCTACATTATTTATGCAATTCAACAATTGCAATATAACATAATTAGGGTATGAAGAATTCATGAGTATTTTCAATAAAATTATACGTTAATTATTTAAAAAAAACACTTATATATTTCCTTCCTATTATTATTAAATTTAAACAAATATTAAATACTTTAGCTATTATAAAGCGAGAGAAACTTATGTTTAATATAAATTTCAACCACTGAATATATTTCAATAAGTACAGTAGTTTAGTTATAGTATATTTCCAATCCATGTCGATTTCCCAGCTTTGTGTGTACTCTATACTATACTTATATCTGAACACCGAAAATGTTTGCAGTAGAGATTATCTTCATTTACGAAATTTCGATATATTCGATTGTAACCAAGTAAGAAAAATTATCGCGTGATCTCATAACTAATTTATGATCATCTAATTAATACATTTCTTCTTCCATAGATTTTTGTGTTTTATAATTTCTTACATTATATCTGAACTCTTTTAAATAAAACTTAACATTTATTCTTAATAAATAAAAATTCTACACAGCAACCACTACTTTTATTAAAAAAAAATTCTTTGAATTATTCAATTGAAAAAAAAAAAACGAAATCAAATAATTCATTTTAAATAATTCGTGAATAATTCCACTTGAATAATTCGTTTTGAATAACTCAGAAATATCCTGAGTATAACATGTATTTTATATTGTTCTTGTGTTATAAGATAATTTTTCAGAAATGTTATATACGTACAATTTTATTAAAATCAATTTTATTTTTGATTTGAAAGTAAAAAGATAAAAAGAACCTGTATGTTTGTCAAAAAATCGATCTTCTACTTTACTATTTGTAATTTTAATTGTTAATTAATTCATTAATTTTTTTTTCTGTGAAAATGTTTTAATTTTCATGCTAATATTGGTTATAACATTCTGGTCCATTTGTATACAGTTGTTGATTTAAATACAAAATACAGCGTACATCGTACATACTTCGAAATGCGTGCATTTATAAAAACAATCATTTTTGATGACACCAGATTTTCTGATGTTTAATTCAGTTCCACCGCATTTATGATATTTAAATAAAAATTTATGATGAAATCAAAATCAGTATTATTTATAAGGCACCTACCTACTTATGATTTTACTTATATGTGACTATTGTTTATCATATTAGGTTAGGTACGTAACAAATTAAATATATATTTATGTACTGAAATGGCCACGTAACATGATATTGTATTATAAAAAAAAGTTAATGATATGCGCGCAATCATTTATACATACAATTTTGTATGCGAGTAGAATAAATTGCAGTTCAGTGTGATAAAATTATGTGACATCATTTCCGGTTATAATTTGTAGCGGACCTCACGTCGTTATAAATGTAGATGAACGTTTTTATAATACATACAAAACAAAAACTTATTTATTTTATGATAATATTTTATAAATTATTACTTATAAGTAGACGTAAACTGCATTCTACTAGAAACATTTAAATAATTTTTATATTGACCTTCGATAATCCGTTTAAAGCTCTACATGCACAGAGGAAATTCGAGTGGAGTGGTAACCCTCCAAAGTAGTATTATTAACCCAGTCCGTATAAAGCTCTCTTCATACAAATTATGTAATTCTACATTAATTGGGGTGTAGTTCAAATTGTTCTCAATAAATGTATCTAAATTTATATAGAAAAAAGAAAAGAATTAAGAGAAAAAATTTAAAAAAAAAATCGTATATAGTTTTTCGCAGTTAGTCGTTATAGTTGAATAATTTCCATTTTAATTTCTTAAAATTGCTATCTCATGAGTCATAACTTGTATACAAGCAATAACAAAATTAGAAGGTAAATACTTACATAGTACATAATACATATAGTATCTTTTAAGGAACTAGCGCTATGCGTTAAATAGAGCATTAAATATAGCAAAAGAGTTCGCTAATTTATTTGATACATACTTGTTAAATTGTACCCCAATTCTTTTACAGAATATTATTGTTGAAAGATATATAAGGCTGCGACTACTTTCGTTTTTCACTTTCGCCAGTTTTTTGACTATCCATACCTTTAACTTGGCAGTTTTCTGCAGCAACAAACGATTGTACTATCTAACGAAGTTTTCTTTTTTCCCAAATAACGCAAAGTGAGTGTTCATAACAGTAGAAAAGTCTTCAAAAATGTATATACGATTTATTTTCAGCATTGGCGCGAAAATATCCATTATCGATGCAGTCAAGTCGATAAATATACCCGAATAACCAATTTTGTACATTGTTCAGGCGTTTCTATTCCCATAAAAGTCATTAATATCATTAATTAAAGAATATGTTAAATTTATAATTTATAAGCGCATTATAGTTATTTTTTTAGGTTTGAAAATTATGCTACCTTTATTATTCACCAAATACAACATTTTGATCCGAAATTCGGAAAAGTGGAAAACCCGGTCACCTTAATATACATTCAGAACCTTTGGTCAATATTTCTTACATAATATTTGACTTCAATTTAGCGTAATTTTTTTTTATCACTTTCTTTTGGTTTTTTTTTTCAGGATTGGCTGGACGCGGATTTTGATGGTTGACCTCTACCATTAGATACAGAATCGAAATTGTAACAAAATATTAAAGTTTTTTTTTTTTTGCTCTCACATTACTTTGGGAAGTAAACTTTCTTTTTTTTTACAAAATTAAATTTATTCCCCATAGAAATCCACCTGCGTATTTAGAATAAGCATTTTAATAGATAGTAAAATATTATATAAACTCATTTTATAAATTATATTTCGTTTTCCAAAAATAAAGTTTTTTTTTGTTAGCCACACGTTGTATGTTCCAGCCCTTAACCATAAAAGCGACAAAAATCCATGATGTTATAAAAATTTTAGAATAAATTTAAGTTTACTTTTTCACGATATAATAAAAAAAAAATAAAGATTTGCAAAAACAATTAATAAAAATATAATTTTAATTAATTTTTGCTTATTAGCCGTTTTAGTTTTTATTGTGAAAGAAATTGCACTTATTTTAATCTAATGTCTTTAATGTTTCTAATTACGTTAATATCTGTTATAAAGTTTTAATCCTAACGACCGGCGCACAATCGACTTTTTTTTTGTTTTGAATATTCCGATTTCATGAATTATTGCCCATATATTTTTTTTAACGCTAAATTAATGAGAAAATCAAGCAAATCGAGAATTAATTGGAAGATAAAATAATTCTATAATTCTAGGGATTATTATTTTTCTTTGTTTATGAAATTAATACTCGCAAAAATGAAGTTCTGTACCATTCTAATTGTTAGCTTATTTATGTTGCTTAGGTACATTTTTTATTTTCATATTTCTTCTTTAAAAAAAGGTCAAAAAGAAATTAAATGCAAAAATATCATGTCATGACATGAAATTTGTCAAAATTATTTTAAGTCCAGATATTTTGATTTAAATCAAAATTTTGAATTAAATAAAATTAATCAGACATGATAAAACAAGCTACCAACATCATTTTTATAAAAAAAAAATGAGAAAGCAATACTTTTTTGAAAAAATAAAATTTTAAGCAAATTTAATTGCATACAAATTGAATCAGTTAATTCAGAAACCCCATAGGTCAAGGAGCGGTAAAAATTAATAACTAAATAATTAGTGGATATGGAGCGTACCTACAGGAGTCAAGATTAATTAGGCATCCAAAGGAGGTTTAATCTAAAACAAATTTTTCGTGATTGACAGTTACAGTCAGTGGGAAAACAGTTTTCTTTGATTTCCCAACAACTAACATAAAAGTGACTTATGAGATTTCTGAAATAGCTGATTCACTTAATTCACTACAAAGAAAATAATAACTAATAATAGGCGTGTTTGATAAATAATTTAATATTAGTTTGGATAACTTTCATCAAGGTAAAAGTTATCTATTTTGGCATAATTCAATAAAGTTACCAACCTAAAAATTGAAACAAAATCAATGACTGATCAAAATATATGAATTTTAACTTGTTCAAAAAATTCAATTTATTTTGAGAAAAATCAAATAAAAAAAATAATTAGGAGAAATATTATATTTATGCCATATTGATTTTGTCGTCAAAGCTTTATTCAAGATTATTCTTATAATATATATATAGGTATTGAATATAGAATAAAAACACAAAAAAATTGGAAAATAAGAAATTTAATAATGGATTATTTAATTTTTTGGTTCAGCGGCATTTAAAATAAAATATTCATCTTATTCTTAGCTATTTCATCATATTCTTTATTTCAATATCAATTTCATAACAACTCATTATCTTAATTTATGTGAACAACTTCAGACAAGCTAATATCACATTTAGTTTATAAACATAAGTACTTGCTTATTGAACAATGCCTTATAAGTGTTTAATTTACTTATTGATTCATGTATATATTTAATATTTATATATTATATCGTTGTAGTGTATAATATATATGTTTTTAAGATTGTTCTTATTTGGGTTTTTTTTTTGTTAAAACGTAATCTGATATATATTTATATTCATTTCTAATTTGTGAGCAGGTATAGTAATTTTTGTTTTTATGAAGTACCTACTCTTACATTTATGTTGAACATTGTTTTCATATTGTTAGTATATTGTTAATATAAAATATCAAAGTCCTTTGATAATGTTAAAGATATATGGCGAAATGTTGGATTGATTGAATATTTATTTCAAATGCCGCATAACCAGAAAATAATACAAACCCATTATTAGTTATTAATATGGAAGAAAAATTAAACGGAATTAAAAAATATAATACAAAAATATAAGTTTAAAATAGGAAAAAATCATATTTTCTTTCTTACTTTTCAAATTCTTTTTTCGCTAGAAGAAAACGTGTGTACCTCTATAATAATTAATTATTTAGCAGGCCAATATTTTCTGTGAAATGATTTGAAATGGAATATGCAGATTGAGATAAATTAACATTTTAAATAATAAATCCTACCATAATTTGGCCAAATATTATGTTTATTCAAAAAGTCTTAACCCACCCATGCCCAATACAGATTGTTTTAATTGCAGTTTATTGAAAGATGCTAAGTATTTTATTTTAAAGAGACGAACTTCGTATTTAAATAATAAGAATCGAAATTATTATGTAAATGTATGTTTTTATTTACTAAATAATATAGTTAAAGATAATTACTTTCAGTAATAAGCAAATAAGCGCATTTTTTCTTTTGTAACATTCAATTTTCTTGACAACAATTCTAAAATGAAATATATTCTATAGATTTAACACCCAACCTATCGAAAACCTATTCAATCATAATGTAGTTTCAACATTTAATTACCTGAGTAAATTTCATGTATTGTTTGATTTGAAATTTAAGTGAGATAAATATTTTGAAATATTTAAATAACTTTAGGGCATAGTATTAAATATATTCTAATAATAAAAGAAAAGATAAGCCCATCATAGGTTCCAGAATTAATTCGCACTTCTGAAAACCTCAAATAATACTCAGGTACTTATTGCCTAAATAATTCAACACCTCCAGTTTTATTATAAACTTCAAGAGAGGTTTAATAATCCCCTTAAGTGTGACGTACATCTTTTTCATGCTTGGTGTTTTATTACAGGTGGACCTACAACCTACATCATATTTATATTACAGGATATTTTAGAATCATAAAATCCGATTATACTATTAATCAATTATATGTCGTATCACTTTCAAAAAAAATTAATAAACTACAGAATACCTCTAAACTCTTATGTTACCTATATTATTTTTATTTTTTTGTTTTTTCTTTTCTTTTCTTTTCTTGTAACATGAAACACACTCAAGAAAATAAACTTGCGTCAATATATATTAGCTATTTTATTAACATTAACTTTGTTCCTATAATGAGGCATATAATTGACTTGTATATTTTATAATATATTTTTAAAAGTATTTCTTTAAGTTGGTCTTATTTTCAATATCCAGTGGTGAACTGGCTTACCCAAATGCTCTCCTATTTATTTAAAAATATTTGAAATTTGTAAATTAAAATAAATTATTTACTGAAGACGATTAAATAAAGTAATGACATTTTTTAATACAAAATATTTATTCCATATAAATATAAATTAAAATATTAAAGCATTTTCTAAAAGCATACTTTTCGGTGCTAGTTCATCTCTATCTGGAATTTAATGTCAGAATTAGTCAGAATTAGTAAATCTGATAGAAATATTAAACTCAAGCTAAAGTTGAAGCGATTTAATTTTTGAACTGA
Source organism: Catotricha subobsoleta (assembly GCA_011634745.2). Classification (NCBI taxonomy): domain Eukaryota; kingdom Metazoa; phylum Arthropoda; class Insecta; order Diptera; family Cecidomyiidae; genus Catotricha; species Catotricha subobsoleta. The sequence continues at coordinate 21,838 of JAABKK020001702.1, forward strand.
ATACCTACGTAATTTTATTTATTTATTATTTTTTAAATATATTTTTAAAGGCGATCCGTCGGGCTCAATGCATAACTTATTTTGTACATACGTCCAGTCCGCCCTATATCTGAAGGTAATCTATTTGCTATTTTCTGTACATACATTTAAAACAAATAAAAATTATTTAGCAGTAGGCACTCCAATTAACTAAAAAAAAAATATGAAAAATGTTCGCTGTTTATTCAATATTGGCAAATGTTTAAGTTTCTTTAGTAGTGAAATAACTTTTGGATAGGTTCATTTGTGATCGCATTTCGTCCTTATTTGGGGTCGAAATATCTATATCCGATTCGTTTTTCGTTCCATTGTATTTTTGAATATTCATTGCATCTCTATATATTTTTTAGATATCTCGTCTCGAAGTATCTAAAAAAACAAGAACAAGAACCCGCAGCTATTCAACTTTAATAAGAATTATTAATTAATTAATTATTTATATTATTATTTTTCATGTTTTAATTTCCATGGTAGTATTGGATACAATATTCTGGTCCATTTTTATATAGTAAATCATTCTTGATACAAATACATAACATAACGTCGTATACCTACGTAACATATCTTACATACCTTAGAAATGCGTGTATTTATGAAAACAATAATTTTTGATGACACCAGATTTTCTGATGTTCAATTCAGTTCCACCGCATTTATGATATTTAAATAAAAAATTATGATGATATCAAAATCAGTATTACTTATAACTTTATAAGGCACCTACCTACTTATGATTTGACTTATATATGACTTATGTATATCATATTAGGTTAGGTACGCAACACATTTAATATATATTTATGTACTGAAATGGCTACGTAACATGATATTTTATTTAAAAAGTTAATGATATGCGCGCTATCATTTATACATACAATTTTGTATGCGAGTAGAATAAATTGCAGTTCAATGTGATAAAATTATGTGACATCATTTCCGGTTATAATTTGTAGACGAACGTTTTTATAATACATACAAAACAAAAACTTATTTATTTCATGATAATATTTTATAAATTATTTCTTCAAAGTAGACGTAAACTGCATTCTACTAGAAACACTTAAATAATTTTTATATTGATCTTCATTAATCCGCTTAAAGCTCTTCATGCACAGAGGAAACTGGAGTGGAGTGGTAAAATAAACCGATCATTAGCGCCAACCTTACAAAGTAGTATTATAAACCCATTGTGTAAAGCTCTATTCATACAAATAATGTAATTTAAATTCTACATTAATTGGGTGAAGTTCAAATTTTTCTCAATAAATGTATCTAAATTTATATAGAAAAAAGAAAGAGAAACATTTCAAACAAATTTCGTGGATAAGTTTTTCGCAGTTAGTCGTTTTAGTTGAATAATTTCCAAAAGTTTTCTATTTTTTTATAAATGCTATCTCATAAGTTTTATGCAAGCAATAACAAAATTACAAGGTAAATACTTACATATTACTTATATAATATATATATTATTATTTAATCTTTTACGGAACTAACGCTATGCGTTAAATAGAGCATGAAATATAGCAAAAGAGCTCGCTAATTTATTTGATACATACTTGTTAAATTGTACCAATTCTTTTGCAGAATATTATTGTTGAAAGGCTGCAGCTAGAAATTTAATTTAACTCATTCTTTGAATGTGGTAGCTGAAAGACTTTCAGAGCTGGCTTTATACTCGGAGGAAATAATAAGTTAAACGACAAAAATTTAAAAAAAATATATTTTAGAATATCAACTTAAATTTTTATCTTTGATAATTAATATTCATATATCAAATAATTATAAATCTATAAATGTGTTATGTGTGTGTCTATTAGTTTTATTATTATAATAATAATTATTTTATTATGCTACTAAAATTATTTGTAAACATAGGATGTAAGCACGACTACAAACACATACAAAACTACATAATCTCAGATAATAATGGTTATACTTGAAGTGTAAACTAGAGGAATAAGAAATAGAGTATGGAAGTGGAACTAAAATTTATTTATATTTATAATCGTGATTATAATTTTATGATATTCAAAAATAAAACTCATGTGTACTCGAAAATGCAAACTTGTGTGTTGTATATTCAAGCAGTCAGATTTTTTTTCCTTTTTCTTGTTTTAACTTCTGTTTCGTTATATTTGCATATGCCAGGACTAAAATAAACTTCCAATGTGTCGTGAACACACATATAATTATAAATATTTAACTACACATATAGGAAAAAAAAATAACAAGCGAAGATGTTTTGAGTCACAAAAATTTGGTTCAATGAAATGCCTTAAAATTATGTAAAAAAAATATCGCTCAAATTTATCAAATACTATATAATAACTAAGACATTTCTCATTTAAATAAAAATTAAATTGTATATATGATAGATGCTCTTGTACACTTATGTTTTTTTTTTTAATAAATACTTTTGCGGCCTTTCTATAGAATATATGTATGAAGAACAACAGTTTAAATGCTACACGTTTAATCCAATCGATTTAGATTAATTACTGTAAGTAATCTGTGAGGGGTACATAGACAAAGAAGAAGGTCTTATTTTTATTTACTCAAATTTAACGCAGCATAATTAGATATTATTTATATAATTAAATTAGTTAATTCGATTTGGTATATTTGCTGTTCGATTTTACTGAAGATAATCACAAAATATTCACACTACTCTTCATAGCTAATTTTTATTAGTTTATTGCGATTTTGAAAAATACTATCCGTATATAATAGTAAAACGCTTTTCTTTTCTATCCAAATTCTTTAATTATAAGACAAAATGATATTATTGCTGGCTTTTGAATTCTTCATTTAATTATATTGACATCAATCAATTTGTTTCTACCAGATTTCAAGTCAAAATGACTCCCTGATGGTTCGTTTTGTTTCGTAAAATTACAGAAATTCTCTACATTCTCGTTTAAAGTACGAATTGTAAATGTACATAATGTAAAAAAGTTAATAGTAAATTTTATATAATATGTTATCAATAAAGCAAATTCTATTTGTGGCTGTTTTATTTTATAAAATTTTAATATATACCATTAAATGCATAATACTTAAGAACATTATGAAGAGTATTTTTAGCATCCCTCTAATAAAGAAAAATTTCGTATGGTCAATACTCCATTGTAATTAAAAATAGCTTAAGAAACTTAGTAACATTTAATTAACAATTTATTGTTATCTGCCTATTATTATTGTACGTTTGCTCATCATTCACTTAAGTAAAAAAATAATTTACTATTAATTACTTTAATGGTCCTATAATTATTAAAACAGCAAAATATATATAGAGACAAAAATAAATAAATTAACAATTAAAAGAAAGAAAAAGGAAACACAGTTTTAATTTTTTTTTAAGTTGGTCGCATGTTATTAACATTAGATAATAATTATAATTTTTAATATTTACAAACATATACAGAGTTTTATATTAGTAATGCCTAAGTCAGCAGTTATGTAATAATAATATAATAATTATAATAGTGAAATTAACCGAGAAAAAAAAATATTTTCATACATTAAGTTTTTATATTTGATAATGCATGTACCTACTTATATATATTATATTATATAAAATATGTTGTTAATAAAATAATAATAATAATAATAATAATAATCTTATATTTTAAATATTTATTTATATTTATTATTATATTTATATTTATATTTATATATATAATATAATATTATTATTTTGTTTAATTGTATTTTTGTTTAATCATTTATAATTTTTAAATAATTTGTTTTTTTTTTAATTATTTTTTTTTATATATTTTTTGTGTATTATGCGGCTTATAGGTACAGTGAATGTATTTTAAATATTAGTGGCTGTTTATTTTATTCCTTTTATTTATTTTATGTACTGCATACTTTTTTTTTGTTGCTTGAAAAAATTTAAGAAAAATAATTTCTGATTTTCTATCTATTAACAAAAAAAAAGAGAAAAAAACTAGAAAATAAAGAAGAAGCAAAAAGAAATTTAAGTAAAATTCAAATTTTATACCTGTATACATATATTTTTTATATAGAAAATTATTTTAAAGAAATATTTTTTTTCTAAATTTTGATATTTCTACTAATTGGGTTAATATTTTATTGTGTTTTATAATTCAAATGATAATAGAGCTTTTCTAAAATTGTGAAAGGCAATGGAGTTTTATACTGAATTGTGTTTTCAATCAACGACAAATTCTTCGAAAATATTTAGTGTCTTAATGTTATAAGAATTACGGAAACAAGTCTAATCGTACTAAAATTATAATTGATTTTCATAAACAGAACTATGATTATTATTATAATACCTCAGCTTGATTATTATTTAATAATTAAACTAATGAATTAAGCCATGTTTTACTAAAATTTTTAAATAAAATATAAAAGCTTTTATTAATAATAATAATAATAATAATAATAATAATAATAATAATATTAATAGTAATAGTAATAAAAAAAAAACGACGACGAGAGAATAAAGAAGAATACTTTTATGAGATTTGAGATAAAAATATTTATTTTAAATAATTTATATAAAAAAAAATATATATTTAATATAAACAATTTGTGTAAGTTTTCTTAAATTTCATTAACCCATTGAAATGTGTTAATTGTAATATATTTTTCCTTTGTTAGATTATTGCTATTAATTGAATAATTTTAAGTTCAATAAAACATTTATTTATTTTTTTGTTACATTTATTATTTATTTTACTTTTTAATATTATATGTATATGCATTTGAATTGTGAATGTGTCTGAATGCATTTCGCTTTCTATTTAGGTTCTACTGTGTAATTTATTTTAAAATTGACAAAAGTATTTAATAACTATTACTAGAAACTTATTACGTTTCGGTGATACAGTTTAAATTTAGAGTTTTCAAATATTGTGACAGATATATCTTATTACTTTTCTTTTTATTTAATAGTTTTATTTTCTTTAAATTTATATATATTACATGCTCTTTTTATATTTCATAATGTTTAAACAAATATTACATGTTTACTGTTTATTTTTTGTTCGTTTGTTTATTAAACCACAATAATTATACTTAATATTATTTATAATTGATATAAGAAGAATTATTAAAAAAAAAAAAAAAAAGTTCAGTTGCACGACTAGATAATACTGGAAATTAGATCCTATTCGAATTATTTTTTTATTTTATTTATTGTTTATTACTGTTATAATATTATGTAGTTTTACAAGTATTCAAAAAAAGAAAAAAAACATCTATTTTATGACACAAATTTTCAATGAATGAATTCAAAAGAAGAACTTAATTTAAAACAATAAAAATGAAAATTCACTAAAGACATTTTTTTAAATTTTTGTTTATACTTAAATACAATCTCGTAAAGAAAACAAATAAAATAATATATTTGTTTTTATTTCAAAATGGCAATTCTACAAGAAAATCGTGCGAGAAATAGTTGCTGTTCTTAAATTCCATGGTATAGAAAATAAATTAAATGTTATAAGAAATACGTTACATTAATTTTATAAACTCATCAACACTTGCTCATTTTATGTTACTAATTAATTTTAATGAAAAAAAAAATAATAAACATAAATTTCAACTGCAGTTACTTTGATAACCATGGAATAATTATTTAAAAAAAGGAGAAAAGTGAAGACTTTTTCTATTTGAGGGATCTAATTCCAAAAGCGGCAATCTCCATCATTTTTTTCAAGCAATTATATACCTTATTGTATTACGCAGTAAGGATCAAAATAGCTCAAAAAAAATTATGGAGATTGCCGCTTTTGGAATTAGACCCCTCATTTGAATTTTTAATTCCTTTGAAAAAGATTTGTATCACTAACTAATTCGTAGAATTCGAAAGCCAATCGATGTTATTTATTTATTATTTTTTTTTATTAGTTTCAACAATATGTAAATTTGGATTTGTAATAAATTAATAATTTATAATGCTTCCTTTTGCCTTTTGTTGTAACTTTGTAAATTTTATTATCAATGTTGTTTAAAAAGATTTTTTTTCTACAAATTATATTTATAATCCAATATACAAGTACTTACTTAATTAAATTAGTAACTCATTAAAAATAAATTATACGAATTTATAATAATAATTAAAACAGGATTTTGATTTTAAATTAGACTTTGTCGTGTTCATTTTTTGTAGTTTTTTTTTTTTTTTTACTTTTCTATTAACTCTTTTAATTTTTCTTATTTTTTTAAGGAAATTATAATATTACTACTTTGTAGGCTCTAGTTGTTCTTATTACTCTCACAGTATACATTTTTACACATTTTGTATTTTTTTATTTCTCTAATGAAATTGCATTATTTGAACATTTAAGTAAGTAAGTATTAAATGACAGTAAAATATAACCCTCTTTCTAATTGTTGATATTATTTAACCATTATTGGTTCAAAGTCAAAGGTTAAGAAATATTTTATGATTGTATACCGAGTTTTAAATTTGTATAATATTATTTCTCTATTCTTTTATTTTATTGCGAAGATAATTAAATACAGAATGTTTATCGATTTTCTGATAGCTTATGATCTTAAAGATAAGAAGCTATGTGACTGATTTCCTGATAAACATCATTAATCAATTTCAGATAAAAAAATCTTTCATATTAGTTTTATATACTATTGAATTTAATCAAATTATTTAGCATAACAATATTTGTTCATGGTTTCAAGTTTTTTTCTATTTTTATATAATAATTGATAATTTTTAAACTGAACATAAAGCAATTAGAATTAGTAAATATTATTATATGAAAATAATAAAAACACAAATATGAACTATTTTTCATTTTAGAAATATCCTAATGGTTCAGATTTTTCACCTCTTTCCAAAGGGAAGTAATAAAGTATATAATAAAGACTAAGTAGTGGACTATACAATTTATAAAATATTTATTATATCTTTAACTATCAACATAATACTATCAGCAAGCGTTGAACTCGTTATTTCATATTCTTTTTATTATGAAAGAGATCACAGCTGACAAGAGAGGCATTTTATGACATCCTTCCGCTTCTATTTCTTTTCACGTAGATCATTGATTAATTACGTAATGCTGTACAAGTGCACAGTAACCGTTTATAAAACTAGTAATTTTGATATTTGATAGAATTGTGAGTTTACGTTGAATCGAGATGTACCTACTTACTTTATTATTTTCTTTTTCTGAACAAAGTCTATAATTATTACCTATTTGAGTGTAAGTGTAATGAATAAGAACATTTTTCCAATTTATTTAAATTTTATTCCTTTTTCTTACTTTAAATAATAATTTGCAATATAATTGCAGAATTGCTTTGCTATTTACAAAATCTATTACATAATAATAATAATAATAATAATTATATGTATTTTCATTCACTTTAAATATAATTTATCTGATCTATCTACTTAATATGCATTGTGTAGTAGATGTCTTGTTGATAACTTTTTTTTCTTTTCTTTTATATTCATTTTTTTTTCTTGCTTTTGCCAAACAAATTTCTTTTTTTTCTTTTTTCTTTATAATTTAGTAGTATAGTCCATTGTTGTTTGTTTGATATACATTTTTGTATTTATTTTTATTTTTCTTCTTGAAATATTAATTTAAAAAATACAATTCCTTAAAATAAAATTAATAATATTAATAATATAATAATATAATAATAATAATATTAAT
>JAABKK020001713.1:1194-23091 GCA_011634745.2 Catotricha subobsoleta
AAAGCACCCGCTTCTAATGAACCACCAGAACCTTTTTCATGTCGTACGGAAACGGTTAAACCGGCGTTTGACGTGCTATTACCACACACAAATACACCTAAAATAAATATTAAATTAAATTTAAAGCCAATAAAACTACTACGAGTATTTCTATAAAGATAATTCTAACCTCTTGGCGAGACATTTGCACAAGCTTGAAGCATTTGACTTTTACCAAGACCCGGATCACCAACAACCAACACATGAGTTTCACATCGACGTCCGGTACCTGGTTTTTTATTGCCATCATTGCCACCATTACCAGAACCACCAAACATAGCTAAAACAAGTCCAGCTTTAACCATTTCATGTCCAAATATTGCTGGACATAAAGAATGTACGAGTAATTTTAGTAGATTCGGTTCATTTTTAATTTGCTGAATGACATTCAAATCATTCTCACTGATTTCTAAATTTCGTGCAGCCATAGCATTTTTATTGCTTACAACCGTTACTGCTTGAATATACAATTTATGTATACTGGCAATTTCTTTTGAACCACCACCACGATGACCACCAGATTCTTCTTGTCGCACCATCATTATGCCAGTTATTGTTACATCATCGCCTGGATACACCGTATCCACTAAATCATATCGGAGTTCAACTTCAATGCTCTTTGGTATTTGGCCAGGATCATATTGTGCATTTTGCAATGATTCTTGTAATCGAATCACTTGATATGGTTCGGCGCGTGTAAATGGTGAATTCAATAAAGGCTGAAAATGACTACGTGCACGACAACCATTGCCTTTACATGAAATCGGTGCCGTTATGATATGATCAGTTTGTTTAATAGCTTGTTCACAATGACATAATGAACATCGATATGCTATCCAAGATGGTATAATGTCAGATGCATTTGCACGAATCACTGTTCCACGGACGGTAATTAATTTGTTATATGTATCTTGTTTTAGCGATCGTAAACTTACAATTGGCTTAAAGCCTTGAATACGTGCCCGAATGGTGACCATTGAAAATCTTGATGCAATTGTTGGCAGCGAACGCTGTGTTTGTGAAATGGGTGGTAGAGTTTCAATAATTTGTTGATGTGCAGCTAGACCAGCACATAGAAGAGTCTCTTTTGTTGATTTAATTAAGTCTTCATTGAATGATATCCATTTTGATGTGAAATCACTGTCGCTCAGTAAACGTTGCAATGGTAATGGAAACCAAAATGTATGCTGTATTTTTTGTAAATTATACAAAAGTGGATATTTCGTTAAATGTGCCGCAAAGGCTTTAACTTTTTGAACTAGTTCTGAGTTATCTATAAATTCTGTTTAGAAGAAGAATAATGAATTTAGAAAATTTTAGAGTTTTTTTTGTGTTGTTTGTTTTTTCATATAGAAATAGAATAACAAAAACCTTCTGTTGGAAAATATAATTTCCATCCTTGGTAAACACATGAAGTGGTGTTGTCGACTCGTAACGATAGTGGTTCCTCTCTATTTATGCTTATGGGTATTGAATCGGTGTTAGCTATCAACAGACCATCATCATTAACATTTAGATCAGCTGGAATTTGCTGTATCGGCATCGATAGAGGTCTTTCTCTAGGTCCCGTATTTCGATAGCTATATGGTTTATATCGGTTGCCACCTCTTTTGAATGGTCGCCAATTTGGCTGCTTGCGATTTCCTTGATTTTCATTATTTTCACTCATTTCAAATCTCAATATTTATTACGTATTTTCAAATTTACATTAAAATTAACTGTTTCAACTTGATCGAATTGTTTTTATTTATTTTTTTTACAAGTAAGTACTTGCGCGCTAAAATTTACATCATAAATAACATTACTTGACATTTCTATTTTATTTTATTTTTGTGTGAAATGAAATGATGGGTATGTTCAGAAAATGTTGTTAAAATAGATCATTTATGAAACAAACTTTTTGTGCTGCCACCACAAACTTGAACTAAAATCTATAATGATCTATTTTCACGTTTGATTACAGGCAAGGGGCGTGTTCCAGCTTACATCTATGATTAAGTAAATGAGCGTTTGACTTTGAGTGGACATCCGATGCATCGTATATGTACATCGTAAATAGTTCGACTTTACTTATCACTCAATCGGTGTTTACATATTTTGCTCCATCGACTATTTTCTTTGTCGATGGACAGATTGAATATACGATAAAACATTGAAAAATAAAATTCAATTTTGCACAACGCGAAGATAAAATCGTAGAGAATTAGCGATTTTCACTTTTTTAAACTTGAATCATCAACAACAATAGCTTCCATTATTTTTTAGCAATAAATTTAAGTTGTTTTTTTTTTCGATAATATATATTACAGGAAGTTTCCACTGGATGGCAGATGGCTAAAAAAAAAAGCACGATGGCACTCGTTGATTGGTCGATTGCACTAATGGCAATGCAATCCACCAATCAACGGCTGAGTTTGGAAAATAAATATTACCCTTTTCAGAGAATTACCCTCAGGCCTGTAGCGTGAGTGATATAACAGGAGGGGCCAAATGAGGCCTGGTTAGGGCTAAATTTAAAAAAAAAATACTTAAAAAGTGAATATAAAATATATCGCGAAAAAAACCGCGCTATATGCAAATCGCATTTTTGTCTAGGGGGAGCAAAAAAGTTCATCAGGGGAGGCAATGCCCTCGCGTGCCACCTCACGCTACAGGCCTGATTACCCTACCTCGATTTCAAACAAAATAGTACGTTTTTCATGTTTTAAAAGATTACCCTACCTCGATTTCCAAAATACGGATTTGCACAGCGCGGTTTTTTTCGCGGTATTTTTGGAGAAATAGTATATTTTTTCATTTTCCAAATTACGATTTCCTACAAAGTGCGAGCGACGAAAAAAAAAAGGTTATCAATTTTAGATTATGTAACTTTTTTTCAAATTTACAACCCTCCCCCCATCTATTATGCATCTATGCATGCGGTGTACCGTGTATTATAGTCTGTTTCATATAAATAGACCAACGGTTTCTTTTTTGAATTTGAATATATCATTAGTTGATAATTTCAGGGTTGACTTATTACTCATGTCATCATATTTATTATTTAGGTTATGTCGTTTATGCTTATATACAACCATGCACAAAACCGTTGGTCTCTTTATATGGAATAGACTATAGACAGTTTGTGCGGAAATTACGTTGGTTAGGAATAACGCAACGTAAAATTAAAACTCTACCCATTTTACATACAATTTTTGACATCTCATGCAAATTTCCTCACAAAAGTACTAACCGACGTGTAAGGCTTCAAGTTTACAGTCGTTGTTTTCGACTTTGTATAATCGGTTGTTTTTCAAGAATGCAAATGTATTAGTTTTTTCTTGCGTACATGTGAAGCTATGAACTAATCAGTTATCGTTATTTGATACAACGCATGAAACAACTGATGGTTACAGCGCCGCAAATAACGACTGTAAACTAATACTAATTTGCGCAAATTGTCCATTATATCTATCTGCAGCATATATTATGTGTGATCGAACCTTAAATATCGAATTCTGTACATCAGGCAATCCATATACATTAAAATAATATCCCATTCCAATCTAAAACCATGCCTTTTCAATACTACATACATCAAATCAACATCTGCATGTTGTATTAAAGTAAACGCACACCATCGCATAACGTTTTCATATATATTTATTATTTATATATATTTCCCAATTCATGAAAACCGAAAACTACGACGTAATAATCTTCATTACGATCATTCAATACAACATCACAGTCAATCGGAGTGAGTCGACACGGAAAGAAGTAACATTTTTATTTCCAAAGCGCAGACGAATTTTAAGAAACAGAAAAAAATAGCTGTGTTGGTAACCGTCGTATAGTGAAAAAAGAAAAAGAAAAATAGATTTTTTTTTTTTTTTTTTAAAAAAGAAAGGAAAAGACTGGTTTTAAATAAAAAAAATAAATAAATATATTAATAATTTTAAACGTACAAAATCAATCAAGCTAATTAAATATAATTGTTTTTAGTCAATATAATAAATTAAAATATATTATAAAAAATTTAAATATTACTTTAGTGGCTTTGAGTAGATTTATTAATATAAAGATAAAGTGAAGAAGGAACGTTATATAAAAAAAAATTGGTATAAAGAGAAAACAAAGAAGAAAGATAATATATTTCGTACAAACAAGTTATAAGTAGAGACCAGGCCACAAGTAAAGTCCGCATATAATACACAAAACAACACATCGTATAAGTGAAAACTTATATTTCGTTTTATTCGGAGTTAAACACCGCAAACACACAGACACACATTTATACATTTATATACCAAGTACAAGTTGGATATATCCGTATATATATATGTAATTCGCGTTGTTCCGTTTGTATTTACCGAAAACTGATGGTGTGTTAGTTGGTGAAATATTATAAAAACCTGGTAGCCATTTAACCAGTCGCCTTGTAGCAGCAGTCATAGTTTAATATCTTCTTTGTGTTTAGAAAGCAGCCATTTTGAAAAAGAAAAAAAAAATCATTTATTGGAAAAGAAAAAGTTTTGTTATTTTGGATTTTCGATAAGATTTGATTGTTTTGACAAAAATAATATCTCACAATTTTTTTTGGTTATTCCGATAAACAACCACAACAACCGAATTGTATAACGTTCAGAGAAACGAAAATATTCACGTGAAACCATTACTTTTGTTTTGTCCCGAGTGAAAGGAGAGCAATAGAGAAGAAAAACGGAAAAGTTTTCTTAAAATCAACAACAAAAAAAAACGATCTGTGCACCGTTTAATTTGTGTGAATAAATTTCATTGAAATTATAATATTCAAGAAACTTCTAATATCGACCCCAGCGAGCACACACGATTTTACTCTCGTTTTCAAAAGCAATTTTTGCAAAACAACCCAAAGTGCTTCATTTCATCATCAAAAGTTTTTCATCAATCACAAAGACATACAAAAAAACCAAAAAAAGTTATCGGAAATAATTTCAATAAATTTTCACAGTTTGTGAAACGATTTTGTATTTACTGTTGTGCGGTTTGTGTGCCTTTTTTTATATTGTGTGCTGCCCTAACTCTCCACAGTAATTAAATAAAATACAAATTACACAAAATTGTATAAAAATTATATTAAGAATAAAAACAAAGGACAGAAATTCTTCAATCACAAGCAAACTGTAACATTTCGAATTTGTGAAACGCCAAGAAAATACGGGTGACAATAATATTATTCATCGTACGCGGGTGACGTAACAAAAAAAAAAATAGAAAGTGAAACAAACGAGAGCCGTCTTTACACGCGGATGCCACATAGAAAAACAAAGTCATCAAGCATCCCATCGTATTTTTGTAATAAAAAGAAAAAAACAAAAAGTAAAGAGAAATATTATAGCGAATTAAGGACGAGATAAAAGGTTTTTCCTTTCGCTTTTTTGTGTGTAAACAAAATTTAATGAGATAACACAAAAAGGAAAAAAAATATTGTTTTTTGTTTACTTCTCTGGAAGATTTCAGTTTCCAAGTTCCGCGACCAAATACAAGACAAAACAACCCAACAAACAATCACAGCAGTGTGTCGCCCCCATTAACACAAAACAGAAAAAACAAAATAGAAAAACGAAAAGGAAAAAGAAAAACGGCCAGAGAGCGGAGGGAAAGCGAGCGAATAGGCGAAAAGCAAAAAGAAGAGCATTTCATAAATGCATCACTTATGGAATACTCCAAATTCACTAAATCATATAAAATTCCTAAATAGAAATACAAATAATTTTCGTAATTATGCGAAAAAGTTTCATTTATGTTCGTCATCTACTTGTGCATCTGTGATAATAATAAAACACGACGATATCCGATCAATAACAAAACGAACAAGCTAGAATTTCGTTTTTCCGGCATCGATCAGAAAAATTAATCTTTTTAATTCATTAATTTAATTGATAAAAACCAATCAACACCCAAACAACCAACCACCAACTCAGCCAACAAAATTATTTAAATTGAAAATATAGTTTTTGTTTTTTTGTTTTTTTGGAGCAACAACATAAAGAAAATTCAGTTCTCAAGCGCGCTGCAAAAGAATCCATTCAAATTTTAACCAGTAATTACAAATTAAGTAAAAAAAAAAAAGGAAAAAAAGTAGTTGAAAATTGAAATTACAAATTACAAATTACTGTTGTTGAGGTATTTTTATTCAGTCAATTAAGTACCTATTTGAAAAAAAAAGTGCATTTTTAACATAAAAATATTTTCCAAAAAAAAATTTCGTTCGTTTAAAACGCCGTGTGTTTGCTGTTTTTTTTTTTTAAAAAAAAAGATTAAAAGAATAATATAAATTCGATCAACAACGACCGAAAAGTGTAAAAATAAAGTGAAAATTTTACACAACAGCAATCCAAACAACAAAAACGGAAAAATTTCAAGAAAATTTCACAAAAAAATTTAACCTAAAAACGGAAAATTATTAAATTCTATAAATAAAACAAAACAAAATAACTGAAAATAAATTTTAAGTGATTTTTAATTTTTATGAAAATAAAAAATAAATATAAATATAAATAAAATATATATTTCCAACCAATCTAATTGTGTGCGTGTGTGTTTTTTGTAAAAAAATAAGCTTAAATTTAAAAACCAAACTAATTAAAATAATTAAATCTATATTAAAATAATAAAAAAAAAAGTAAAAATATTGTTGTAAAACTTAATTGTTACGTAAAAGTGTGATAAAAAAAATACTTACAAAATTTTGATTTTGTGTTTTTCGTGTTTCCAAACCGCAAAAAGTTTTCAGACAAAAATTCACTAAATACAAAGAAACAAACACAAACATTTTCGTTCACATATTATTTAAAATCAAATCTATATTGATTTGTGAGCCCCGAAGGTAAAACCAAAAAACATAATTTACCAAAATCCGCATAATTTCTCGCATTAATTGAAAATCAACAAAAAAACAACATTTTTACATCAAAATATCAAATTATAAATGACGAATTCGCACAATAGGACCATGCAGCAGGGGGGCCGGAACTCCGAAAGGTAATTACTATTTTGATACTAATTTTTTCTTTTATTTTCATCTTTTTTTATGATTTGTTAAGAATGTTTGCTCTGAAAACACATTTTACAAGTAAAGCCTCCTCGCTAATTAGTTACGACGAATATGTTCGCATATATGGAAATTTTCTTTCTTGGATCCAAAGGTATTCGGAGTTCGTGAAACTTTAATCTTGATTATTTGAAAAAAAAAAAAATTGTTGAGATTTTTTTTATATCTGATAATAAAAGTCTTGGTTCTCGATTATTTTCTATATACATATAAGAAGCTCGAATGTTTTGTAGATTTAACCCGATCAACCACTTGATATCGACCTTTAACGAACGGTACGGACCTTAATGAAATCTTTAAAGATCTTTCGTTATGGTCCGTACCGTTCGTTAAAGGTCGATATCAAGTGGTTGATCGGGAATGTTCCAACTAAATAGAACAGGTTAAAGGAAATGGCGATTTTCGCTATTTGTTCAATTTCGAATTCTATCGCGGATCCTCTATTACCCATAAGGGGGGGGGGATCATAAGAACGACAGAACCCGCATTATGGGCATGAGTTTCTTATAATTTCGATGAAATCGGTTAGGTATGTAACATATTGCTTATACGTAAGCTGCTAGCAGCTAAAATTTACCAGATAAAAAGAAAATATTTCGAAAAGTAATGACAAGAAATGTAGAAACACGCATATAAATAATTTGTTCACAACATTATTTTTACTGTAGCTTGTTAATAACTTTGTGAATGATCGCAGTTTAAAGCTAAATTCACATGGATGCTAAAGTTTGATGCACTTTAAAGGGCGCATCGATGTACTTCCGTACTATTATATTGGTATTTTCCTGTATTTCACTGAAATTCAACTAAAAAACACCAACATTGTAATACGAAATACTCGTACATCGATATGCCCTTTAAATTATATCAAACTTTTACATCTATGTGAATTTTTAGCTTAAGAGCTATGCTAATTTACAAAATTAGCATATTAACAGCAACGAAAAGTTATAATAAGCTACACGAAAATAATGTGAGCGCATGAAATGTGTGTTTTTGTGTTACATTTTTGTCTGATAGTTTTACATCGTAGCGTAGGTATCGATTCGATCCATTACTTTTCGAAATATTATCCTTTCAGCTGCTAGCAGCTTACGGTGGTGTAGTAATGGGCCGACCGTAACGTTTTGTTTGCCAAGTAAATTCGCATAATATTTTCAAAGTCCTTTCTAATAACAATAAGGCAACTCATTATTTTTGGCTTAGGTCGCGTCGTGCCACAGGCATATTCAGGTAGATGGAAGAAAATCTGTACCGCTAAAATACATTAATTATGCTAAAAAATTAAAAATAAATGAATCGAAACAAAAATTAATAAGAAAATGTTTTCTATAGTAGAGGCTTTGCTTGTAATGTACGTAGTTATATTTAGCAACCATTTCACGAAAAAAACAAAAAATAATTGTAGTTTGTTATTTTTGTGCAAGTAAAAAAAAAATCGAAAATAATTATTAAATTGATTTCACATACGTTTGCTCCAACAATTTTATTTTGTCAAGTATCAAATTAGAGAAAAAAACGGTTTTTTTTTTAGTCGCACAGGTACTGAGAAGATATATGTATAAGCAAAACGAACACATTTTTAGGGATATTCGTTTGGTAAGTGATCAAGTCAGCCAACTGAGTCAACTACACGATCGTTTTGCAGGTTTCTACTTCAATTTCTTCAGATTTAAGTGAGCATTATGATCCAATTTCGATCTAATCTCAGTTGGGTCAGTTAGCAAGTAAGCGATGTGATCCAGCTAACCAGCTTAGATGTAATCTCAATTGTCTCAGCTGGCTCACTTGATCACTTACCAAACGAATGTCCCTTTTTTAATCATTTCTTCAGTTTTGTCGCCAAAAATATTTTATGGTAATATTTATTTGTTTGTTTGGTTGAACCTTGAGTTTTAATCAATTTTCAGGCTGCGGAGCCTGGAAAACCTTTTGAAATTCATATGTTAAATGGCAATAAAACCATTTTCATAAATAACAGAGAAAAATGAATGTCTTTTCTGTTTTATGATGGGTTTAATGGGATTTTTATTTTTATACCTGCCGATATAATCCGAAAAGAAAGGAAAACAAAAACAAAGAAATTACCTTTAGGCGGGTTGCGTACCTGTGCATACCAAAATATGCGTAAATAAATAAACATAGAGAGGTTTATAAGCTCTTCGGGTAAATAGGTATATAAAATTTAAATGTTTCAAGTTTTTTTTTTTTTTTATTATTATTTTGTTGGAACGAAATGACAAATTACGCATATTTACATATATTTTTACCTTAAATCGGATGTCTATAAGTTAATCTCTTATCGTCAATGAATTATGTTAATTTTTAAATGCCAAAAAATGGTTGGTTTTTACTCAAAATTGTTCTCAGCGCTTAATCAGGAAAATATCCGAAAAATACGAAATTCAAAAACAAAATCATAAAAGCAAAACTCCATCACCAATTTCAATTTCAATTTCAATACCTTTAAAAAACCAAAAACAAAATCTATAAATATTTCAGGAACAATGCAAGTCCCCATCATAATAGCCATCAATCATCACCAAACAACTACAATAACAATAATAATAATAATGGTGGTGGCAGTCATCGTAAAATAAGTAATTGTAGTAGTGGCAGTGGTGGCAGTGGTCGTGGCCATCAAAAATCTCCTAGCAGTGCTACATATTTTAATAGCAGTATTTCATCTACATCAACAACATCAACGTCGGCATCAACGTCGTCGTCATCGTCATCGGTAACAATGGGTTCCGGTGGTGGAACGGGTGGTAGTAATAGTCCATTTAAATATACAAATAATCGTAATGGTAATCGTACAACATCACCAATAACAAATAATTGTACAACAATGACACCATCCATACCAATTACCACAAACAATCAGAATCATCATCAATATCATCATCACAATAATAATAATAATACACATCGTGTTAGCCCAGGTGGCACAATAATTTCAAACGGTTCAACATCAAATAATGGTGGCACATCACCATCATATTTTGCATCACCAGCCGGTGTATCGGCATCACCACCAAATTTACAATTTGCCAGCAGTAAATATTTTGATGCACCATCACCGAATTCATTGCCACGTCCACCACAACATTGGACAACAACAACAACAACACGCGCTGTTGAAATTATGATGGCCCCAATTAATTCATCAAAACGTCGTTTATTTAATAACGATCCACCACCAACAACAATCAATAACACCACCACTGAACGAAATACAAAACGTAATAGTAGTAAGATTATTGTGGCTGGTGGCTGTGGCACACCAATTATTGGCAGTGATATATTTTCACAAAATTTGAAATTAATGCTAAATGTTAAGGCCTAACAATTACATAAAATCCAACAACAACAACAACAACAACATCATCATCATCATCATCATCATCTTAATTTTATCACAACCACAACAGCACACCTAACAAACATAAATCTAAATTATACAAATATTGCAACTGCCACCAAAACGAAATTATTGACAACAGCTAAAATCATTGAAAAGAAAAAAACGATTAAATCCAGAACGAGCAACAAATCGAAAAACATCAGCGATTGTTAATCAAAAAAAATTAAGTGTGTTTGTTGTACGCAGAATATCAAAGCAACAACAACAACAACACCAAAGAAGAAGAAGCAAAAATTGATTGGGTTCTCTGTTGTGTGTATAATTTTGTGTTTAAATTTTTTAATCCGCAATGACGACGACGACAAATACTCGCTAAAAAAAAAACAAAAAACAAAATTGTTGTTTTTTTATCATCAATCGAAATTTAAGAACATCCATTAAAGAAGAAATTTAAAAACTAAACTATTTGTGTTACAAATTTAATAGTCCAGGCTTTTAAACACAAAATACAACATTTGGTTGTATTTTGAAAAAATATAAAAACAAAAAACGTAATAATCGTAATTTTGTTTAAAATTTAATGAAAACTGGAGAATTTTTTTTTGTTAAAATTTGAAGGAAAAACAAAGTATTTGTAACTTGTAAATTTTTTGTTATTATTATTATTATTTTTTTTAAATTTAATGACAAATTAATCATAAAATGTGGGCAAAGAAGAAGAAGAAAATATTTTATAAACAATAAGAAAAAACAGAGATCAGAGATGTAAACGGAAAAGAAACGTAGTTGACAGTTTTTTATAATTTAATTTTTTTGATTATGGAGATCAGCAATCAGCATGACTGAAAATAAGCGCCTCTATTCGTTTGTAATATTATGAATTTTATTATTGATTTTTTTTATTTTTATATATTTTTGTCTTTTTCATATTTCTGTCCGCAGAAAACTACTTTTCTTTTTTCGTTGTTGTTTTTTTTTCTTTAGTCACAATAACATATTGAAATTTGTTTATTTATATTTTGAAATTAATTCATTCGAAAAAAGAGCGATTTTTTTTGGTAACCCCAGAATTATTAATTCCTGGGCACGATTTAAATTTAAATTTTTGTTTTTTTACTTTAGAAAAGAAAATTGTATATAAATTATTTTTGTTTAAACGTTTTTTCAAAACAATTATTTCCTGTGTATATAAAAAAAAAAAAAAACATTTATAAATTTATATAATTATTGATTTTTTGTTGTTGATTTTGTCAAAAACTCACTAAAAATTTTTTTTGGGTTTTTCAAAAACCATCTAGAAAAAAACAAACAAACAAAAAAACCAGAGAGAAAAAATGTTCACCACAAAATGTTTCAAATATAATGAACGAAATTTATGTGCAATTTACAATTTATTAATAAATAAGTGTTTTAAGTATAAATATAAAGAAAAAAAAGAAGTAACAAAATTTCCTAAAAACCAAAAAAAATTGCAACAGAAACAGAAAATAATTTTAATTCTTTTTTGCAAAAACTTAAGAATAAAAACCAAAAAAGAATCCAGTTAAACAGAAAACAACACAAAAACCATAATTTAATTTTTTTTTTTTTCATTTTTCTTTCAAAGAACCCGATCAACCACTCGATATCGACTTTTAACGAACGGTACGGACCTTAACGAAATCTTTAAAGATCTTTATAGATTTCGTTAAGGTCCGTGCCTTTCTCGTTAAAGGTCGATATCGAGTGGTTGATCGGGAAACAACAAAAGCACAGAAAAAATTATTTTATTATTAATTATTTTAGTTTATTTTTTAAATACCAGATTTTTTATTAATGGACTTTTTTTTCATTTACTTATAAAGTTTTTTCGGCCCGCGGTTTCTTTCAAAATTTATGTTTGCGCAAAATTTTTCAATTTCATGAAAATCAGTTTTTGTTAACAAAAACAAGGAATAAAATTGAAATTTTTGTGTTTAAACAGCAATAGAATTAGAAAGTAAGAATTTTTTTTTTTTTTTGTATTAAAAATACTTACGGAATTTTTCCCAGTGGTTTTGTCTTACAATCGAAAAATGTAGCGTAGTGTTTTTTTTTTATAATTAAATGAATAAAAAAAATTGACACAATTTCAAAATTTGATTTAAGTAGTTATAGTTTTATGCTAAAAATTGATTTGGAAACTTAAAAAAAACCAAACATTTGTGAAATATGTGAAAATTTTGAACTGCGCCAGAACTTTTCGGGTTACACAACAATTTTTAACCGAACAATTAAATAATTTCGCCATTGCTTTTTTTTTAAGTGGTTTTCACAAAACTAAAGTTGGGGTAAGTTTTTGATTTGGTCGCATTCATTGCGGGCAGAGTGAAGGCCCCCCCCTGCCGTCCCTCCAACTTACTCACGGGTAACAACAACAAAATAACGAAAACGCGACCAATTCTTAAATCAATTTATTTTTTGATAATTAAATAAAAATCGCCCAATTTTATAAAAAAAATTCCAATAAAAATTTAAAATAAAAATATTTTCTATTTTGAAACAAATCATTAAATGAAATGATTTTTTTTTTGTGTGTGAATCAAAAAACAGCAAACGATGTTTTTTTTTTTTAAGTATGATGAAAATATTATGTTTTATTATTTTTTTTTGTTTTTATTGTTTTGAAATATGACATGAATGTGTGTGTTTTTGTTTTGAATCGATTAATTGATTAATCAGAAATTGTTTTTTTTTTTTTTTGGTGTGTGTGTGACTGGAAAAGCAAAACTATTGAACGAAAAAAACCGAAAGAGGCGTCGACCTTAAAACGAGGAAAATTTTTTTGTTCTAAAAGAAATGTTTCTGCAATCGGCGCCTATTTTCTGTTTTTTTTTACTTACCTTAAAAATGTTTTCTTTTTTAAAAAATTAAACTTAAGGGTCGTAAGAATTTCAGAATATTATTGATAATTTTTTTTTTTTTTATTATTAATTATTATTGTTGTTATTCTTTTGGATAAGTGGAGATAAATTGTTTTTTTTTTGTTTGTATGTTAGTGAGAGAGAAAGAGAAAGAAAAAGAGACATAAAGAGAGAGAGAGAGACAGACAGACGGACAAACAGAGAGAGAGAGAGAGAGTGCGCGGTATGTTGTGTGTTGTATGAGAGCGAAAGAGACGTAAAATAAACTAATATGATTTTCATAATTACACGCCCCCCCCCTCCGGGAACAACGTTAAAAACGCATGTTATTAGAAAACGTTTAAAATTGTTAGTTTTTTTTGGTATAATTATGAAAATCTGGCACTTTTTCTTTTCTAAAAAGAGTTTTTAGGGCGAGGATCTGTTTTTACTACTTATATTCATTTTTTTATTTTTTTTTTTAAATTGAATATTTGATGAAAATGAAAAAAAAATTTGAAATACTTTTTAAAAGTAATTTCTGTTTTTTTCTTATATTTTCTATAAAAAAAAGTCGCCTTAAACAAAATATTTTAATTCAATTCATGAAATGTGCGTGTGTTTCGTGTGCGTGCGTGCGTGCTGAGAGTCCTGAGAACGAATTCGCAATGTCGAAATGGGCGATATACCCGAGAAAACCGATTAACTGGCCATGCTTACGTGTTCACTAGCTGGATGCGTATCAAAACGGGGCATCACCACATTGGCATTAATTGACATGACATATAACCCATTATGCGATTCCTCGTCTCCAGTATGAGAGAGTTTTTATTATTATTTTTTTTTTTTTTTGTTAAATTCCTAAGTATTTTAGAATTAGTAGTTTTTTTTTTTTTTTAAAGCTGTTTTGCACAATTGTTTATTAAAGAAAATCCCAAAAAAAGAGAATATTTTTATTTTACATTCGATTTATTTTATAAAATTTGATTAAAAATCACTTAAAGTGAAAAACCGTCTTTTGTTTTACGAGTATATGAAAAAAAACGGCACATAGCTGTCTGTCGTAAGAACAACAAACAATTTACGGATTCAGCTGCAAAAAAGACAAGAATTGTATGACATTTTCTTGTTTTTTTTTTATTGAAATTACGCAATTCATTTATTTATTTTATTTAATAGTGTTTTTTTTTTTATTATCATTCCATTTTCAAGCTTTTAATCCACATTTCAGTCAACAGAAAATGTGTGCAGTGATTAAAAATATCATAAAAAAAGAAAGAAGAATAGAAAAATCTAATTTTGTTTAGTTTGCTTTTAATTTTCTTTTGATTGAAATTTAAAAATTCAAAAATTTCGGAACCAAAATTAACCCAAAAAAAATATAAAACAGAGCCTCATTTTTTTCAACAATAAAGACGTAAAATTGGAAAAATACAATAGCCTAAAAAAAATGTTTTGTGCTATCTTTGCGTAAATCCTCGCTTTGGATTCGGGAATTATGGCTTTTTATTTCTTGTACACACACCGCGTCGCGCCCCCTCCCCCACAAATTTTGTTACACGCAATATTTTTTTATAAAATATTTAAGGTTTTTTTTTTTTTTGCTTTTCATGTTCAAACCATCTTGCATTGTTGTTTCTTGTTAAAAGCCTTTAAAAATTAAAAAAAAAAAAAACTACAAAAAAAAACTTAAAATCAATTTTTAAATTCCAACAACAAAATGTAGAAAAGCAAAAAAAGAGAAATTATTTTTTTTAAAGAAAATCAAATTAACTACTGAAATATTTGAAAAATTCAAATTAAAATATTTGCGTTTTTTATCTTTTTGTGCTTTAAAAATGAAAGAAACCTTAATCGTAAACTAAATAAAATCAGATTTAAACAAAAACCAAAAAAAAAAAAATAGAATTAACTTGAGAATTTTTAGTAAAATAAATAAATTAATTAAAATAAATGTTGTGATTTATTCCTAAGCAAAAAAAAAAAAACAAAAAATTAAATGAAATCTTATTAGAAATTAATAACAAAATAAATGAATTTTATTAAAATTTGTTCTTAGAACCGCAAATCATTAGGTGGAAACACAAACACACACACACTAAACTTGAATATAGACTAGAAAAGTTTCAGTAGATAAAAAAAAACACAAAAACAGAATGAAAATTAATTGGTATTCAAAAGTTTTGTGTGTTAACAAAATCAAAACGAAATTTTATGTAATCCGCCCCCCTTCCCCTTCCGGGTGGCACTTCGTGTGTCCACCATTTTTTTGTTAAATGAAATTTATTAATAAAAATAACTTTATGTTTTGATTGGTTCATTCAATGAATACCAAAAACCAAAATTGTTTAGTATATGAAATAGCCAGAAATCACCTAATTGTTGATTCCGGACACCTGCGCTGCGGCTCACGCGATTTTATTGATAAATTAAAATGGGTTATGGAATTTTCAAAAATTTGAAAATGTCAAAAAAAAAAGAGAAGAAAAGAAGAATACGAATCCACAATTAGCTGATTTTTTTGTTTATGTCGCTATTTTCCTACACTATCCTCACAATTTTCATTAACAGCGAAACAGCGAGAAACATAGTTTTTTTGTTGTTGTTGTTCTAGAAATCATGTAATTCGCGATCGGCGACACTCGAAACACGTCGAGTAAATGATATATAGTTTTCTTAAGTATAAAACGCAGTGTTTACATTTTCATAGTGGTCAAATTTGGGTATACCTTTTGTATACCATGGAAGGTATCGTTTTTGGAACAACTGTATACTTTCCAAAGTATACTTTTTTGTAAAAAAAAGAAAAGAAAACAATTTTATATGTATTGTATATACTTTACATACCCTACAACTGCAAGGTATATAAAGTATACCTTTGACGGTATAGTTATACAAAAAGTATACCTTGAAAGGTGTAGATATGCAATAGGTGTAGAATTTGTTCCAAAAAACGACCTCTTCCATATGGTGTATACAAAATGTATACTTAAATTCCACTTGGGTAGAGATTGACGATAAACAGCGCGGCATCGCCGACGATCGATCTCCCCCCCCATCTACATGATTTCCGTTCCCTGGTATTGAGAAATTTTCAAATCAAAATATTGTTTTCATTTTTATGCCTATATTTTGATAAAACTAAGTACTTACTTAACTATTTGGAAATTCTGTAACAAAATGAAAAAAAGAATGAAAGAAAAAACACGCGACAACACAAATAAAATTTGAAAAAAATATAACAAAAAAAACTTTATATAATAAAAAAAGAAGAAAAATCGAAAAAAAAATGGAAAAAAAACAAAACAAAATATAAATAAATAAATATATAAATAAAAGCAAACTCTTAAAAAAAATATTAGTTTAATTAAAAAATGTAACAAAGAATTTAAAAAAAAAAACAAAAAGAACACACAGTACAAAGTAATTTATTTAAAAAGAAAAGTAAATAAAAACAAAAAAATTGAAAACTAAAAACAAAACAAACAACAACAAAACGAAAAAACTCAAACCTGATTGGCAAATAAAAGGTAAATCTGAGAAGAAATACCAAAAAAAAAAACAAACAAAACAACAAAAAAAAATATGAGTTTTGAAAACTGTCGTCGTTTAAGCGCGCACAGTAAACACAAAAAAAAATTACTTACTAAATAGAAACCAAAAACCAAGAAAACAACAACAAAAACACTGTTTGTAAACAAAAAAATAATTGTAATTTTAGAGTTTTTAAAAATATAGAGAACGAATTAAATGAGAACGAATTAAATTAATGTAAAAAAAAAATTTGGGGGTAAAAAGGATGACGATGATGATAATTAAAAATATTATAAACACAAATAGAGTAGCCAACTAAGAATATTCAGCTCTGGCTGAAATGATAAAAAAACAAAAACAATATTAGGTTAAAATTTGTATAAAAAAAAGAAAACACAAAAAACAACAAAAACAAAATTTGATAATGAGAAATAGTTTTTCGTTTTCCCATTTATTGAATTTTTCTTTGTAATTTTTGTGTTCTTTGTTTTTTGTGGATTGTGTGTAAATCTTAAATCCTATCAAAAAAAAAGAAAAATGAAATTTTTTTTTTTTCTTATTCTTAGTTAAGAAGAGTATCTTAATTGAAAACCCCAACAAACAAAAAACAAAAATTATATATTATTTTATTATCATTTTTTTATCGTTTGTGTGAAAAATAATTTGTGTGAGACAACGATAAAAAGGAAAAGAAAAGAAAACCACATTTGAGAAGAAAAAAAACGAATATGAAATTTTTTTTTTATAGTGAAAAAAATTTAAATTAAAAACGAAATTAAATCACAGATAGAGAAAATTTAATAATAAATTGAAAATGAAAAAGATGGCGCGAAAGAGGAAAAACACCGAAAAATTGGTTTTTCAGGTGGAAGAAGAGTAAACAGATTATTATTTTACTTTTTTTTATTTTTATTTTTATTATTTTTTTTGTGGTTAGATTAGAATTTATATATAAAATATTTAAATGCGATTGATAATTAAATTTGAATATAAATAGAAAAACAGAAAATAAAGCTCTAATAATAAAATAGTTAAGAAATTTTATGATGCAAAAATAATTAAAAAAAAAAAAAAAAATTGTGAATCCAGACAAATATTTTTGACAATGCGCGTTGTTTATTTTTTTTTTTTGTTCGGATGAAGTAAGAATCATTTTTTCACGGTGTGACCACCGCCTCCCTCCTATATATAACAAGGTGATCCGTAAATTAGAAATGACGAGCATGCGAGCCCACGCTCTCTCAATTTGGAGAGAAGTGTTACGTGCCTCACGCGTGCCAGACCAAAAAAAAACAAACACGAACTAATGGCACGCGTGCTATACATTTTTTTTTGGGCGTGCTTATCTTGGGGGCGTCACACGCGTGCCCCGC
The DNA here is from genome assembly GCA_011634745.2 of Catotricha subobsoleta. Taxonomy (NCBI): domain Eukaryota; kingdom Metazoa; phylum Arthropoda; class Insecta; order Diptera; family Cecidomyiidae; genus Catotricha; species Catotricha subobsoleta. Next base: position 19,441 of record JAABKK020001713.1, read on the forward strand.
CTATTTGCGATCACACTGCCCTCTATAAAAGTATCGATTTGGAGGTTAATTTTAAAATAACGTTTATTTCTGGAATACATTTTTTGTTTTTCAATTAAATTTTGAATTTACTATAAAACCCAGTGATTAGTACTTACAAAGAAAAAAGAAAATTTGAAATATTTTAGTACTTTTCTTCCCCGTAAGTTTTAGTACTAAGTTCTAATTTGTTTTTTATTAAGGCACACTAATTTTGTTCATTATAAATGTTACGAAATGGTGCAATTGTACTAATTTGTTCAGTAAAAAATACGATTTATTTATTGTTTTTCGTACCAAATTACTAATTTCAAAGAGTACTAAAACAAAAAATTTAGTACTTTTGATATACGAATGGTTTGGCAAATTCGGTCGCTATATATAAATTAGAAATGTGTAAAAAAGGGTCAAAAATGTGCATATTTTTGATTTTATAGATGTTTTTGTTTTTTTTTCTGTAATTGTTATAAAAAAATGTTATAAACATCAAAATATAAAAAAAACATTTTCTTTGTGCCGATACGGTTTTTAACCAATCGCAATTGACCATATAATTTGTCCCTTACACGCGCATTCCCTTTCTAAACCGTATATATAGAGAGCCGGGCCACCGTAATTATTCTAGATTTTAGTGACTATACAAAAAGTTTTTGGCTTAATTTTATATTACCTAATCGCATTTTTAAGTACAATCAAACATTTTTATACCCGAAGCGAGTAAAAAACTATCGCGGAACAAAACGTTCCAATAGTTTTTCGATGCTTCAAATTAATATAATAAGAAAGAAAATATATATTCAAAACTTTATTAAAACTGGTTTACAGCCAGAAATACATTTGATTGGTCTCATATTATTTGCTCTGGGGGATATCAAATTGTACCCCCGTCCTCCTTCTCCCCCCCTTAAATTTATATTTCGATCAGACCGAACTGAACTGAAGTTCTGCTGCAAATAGTTTCAATTAACTCTTACTTCACTGAAAGAAAAAAAAACATATTTTGATTCACAAGTAGTTTTTTTTTTTTATTTATTTTTCACCCTCTAATAAGTAATTGATAATAATTGTTTAAATGTGATGTTTTTTTTTTTTTTTTTTTGTATAAATAAATAATTAAATAAGATGAAAAAGTATAAAACAAAAAAGTAATTGTGACAAAAAGTATAAAAAATTAAATGTAAAAATATATTATGAAACACAATTAATTTACCAAAATGCGCAAAAATAAAAAAAGAATTACACACCCACACAGAATATATTTAAAAAAAAAACAAAAAAATGAATATGAAAAATATGTGATGTAGGTTATAAGTGATAATTACAACAAACAAACAAAAAAAATACATAATTAATTATATATAAAAAGATTTGCATAATTAAGAAAAATGTAAGAACGAAACAAAAAAAAAACCTAAACCATAAATTTAAATTAAATATTAAATATTAAACAACTGATGAACTGAAAGGTGGAATAAATTTAAGAAAGTATTTTATTGGAATCATAAATTTTTAAGTAAACAAAACAAACAAAATACAAAGAGCGTTTATTAACAAACAAAAAAGTTATTTTCTAACAAAACAAAACAAACAAACAAAAAAAATCACTGAAATCACAAAAACAACATCAACAGCTGTGATGGCAAAAGAATATTTTCAAATAACTTTTAAGTTTTAAGTGATTTTATTTTTTTAAATTTGTTTCTTTCTTTAGAAAATCGTTTATATTACTTTCAATTTTATATTTTTTTTTTGTTTTGGTTCAAAGAGAGCATTTAATTCAAGTTTTCTAACGCGATTATTACATTTATTCAATGTTTTTTTTTTTTTTTTGTTGAATGTGGGCCCATAAACCCAAATAAGAAAAAAAAAATTGTCGTTTGTGGGGTTAATTTTTATATTTCAATTTGGGATTTTGGTGTGTGAACACCCAGAGGTCAAAAAAAAAAAACAGCAATATTGGCATTTGGGGTAAATATATACGTTTTTGGTGGTTATTTGTTTTGGTTTTATTTGAAAAAGAAGAAGAAAGCAAGCATTTGCTCAATAATCTTAACACAGTTTGCGTTTATATGAAATATGATCATTTTGAGCTCATGTTACGGCTTTACTTTGAATTGAAAACACTTCACATACTTTCACAAGTAATACACGGTTTTCAATTCCCACAAAAAAAAACATTATTACCATCGAATCAAACCAAAACAAACAAAAAAACCGAAAAAAAAGCGTAACAACCACAAAATACTTAAATCTGAATTAAATATGCTTTTTAATGTGGTTGAAATATAAAATTGATAAAAGCGTCAACCTCTCCAAACAACAATTCAGTGATATGTTTAACAAAAAAAAAGAAAAAGAAATTCTTGATGATAAAAAGCAAGAAGCAGAAACTTATTTTCCAACAACAATTCGGAAAATAAATTGAAATTCAAGTTCAAAGAATTTTTTTTACAAAAAAATCTCTATTTTTAAATTATTTATATGCATTAATTAATAAGAAGTAATTTGTAATTAATTATAAATAATAATTGTTCCGATTAATTAATAATTTCCAAAAAAATCTTTCAAAAAACACATTTTTCGGTTTTTTTTTTTTTTCATAATCGAAAATGCAAAAAATTCTAAACAATAGAAATCAAAACTTATAAACGCAAAACAGAAATTAATTCTATTCTTACATTACAGTTTTTTTGTTTTTGAAATAGAAATGAAATGAAATGAAAAAAGAAATAGTTAAACGAAAGTAAATTAAATGTGATCTCAATTTAATTTAAAGAAAAATATTGAAAAAAATAAATTAAGATTTATATTTAAATGAAAACAAAAACATAAAAAAACTGAATTTGCAAATCAATATTTTATTTATAAAAAAAAAAAACAAAATCAGTAATTTTAATTCACAGTAGAATTGTGAACTCCTAAAATTTATAAATAAAAAAAAAAAAAAAAATTAACTACAAAATTTATTTGTAAAAACCTAATTAACATTTCAAAGAGCGTTCCATTTCATCAGAAATATTTCTGGTTTTCTTGCTGACTGGGCGGGAACGCGTCGAAATTATTGCACACGAATTAATTAAGTTTTAAAATTAACCAAAAAAAAAAATAAACAAAAAACAAAAATCAAAAAAAAAAATATTTTAAACTTTTAACCAAAAAAAAATTATTCAATGGATTTATTTTCTATTAACTATTAAACCTCTCATTATTTCTAGAGAGAGGCTTTCATTTAGCAATCGTTAGACATTTCGTTATTCTGAATTTTTTTTTTCGGTTTTACTTCAATAGCAAAGTCCGTTGATGTTCCGAGCAACCAAAAACAACAACAACAACAACAACAAAAATCCAAGGCATACAAAATTTCAAATGCATATTTTCATTGTTTTGACTGAATATTTGAAAGAACTTTGTTCAAAAACGTACAAGGAAATTCTGCATTTCAAAATACTCAAAATAAAAAAAAAAAAACGAATCATTTCTTGGGAGTGTTTTTTTTTATAGAAACAACAACAACCAAAAAAATAAATACAAAAAGCAATCACTACCACAATTGTAGTTTGATTGAATGACTCCGCTTAACATGGAAATAAAATCGATATTTTAATCACATTTTGAACAATTTACAAAATATGA
>JAABKK020001724.1:4595-29523 GCA_011634745.2 Catotricha subobsoleta
ATAAAATACCTCTGTGGTTAAGAAAAATATTGAATGTTATTAAAAATGTTAAATCTAATAAATTAGTAAATTAAATACAAAATGAGCTCCTGCAAATTAATAAAAAAAAAAGAAAAAGAAATGAAACGATGTGAAATCATATAATATGCAAATATACTATTGATCATCAAATATTTTCTATGCGGTTTTGAATCAATACATCGCAATAAGTAAGCTCGGGTAAGTTCCGGCTTACCATTTAATAGACCTTCGGTCTACGGTATTTAAATGCGACGTCACTTTAACGGCTTGATTACAATAACTGGCATTTTGCATAAGCAATATTCACACCCATGGGACACACCAATGAAATGATTAATTAAATATTTACAAGTAGTAGGTACTGCATTGATAAATATGTATAGAAAATCGTATATTTTAAATGCTAAGAAATAAATAATGAGCTAAATTAAATCAAAAAAAAAAATAAATAAAATAAAATAAAATACATAAAAGAATCATTAATATATGTAGATAGATAGGCTATAAGTATTGTGATATAGTTAAAATACCAACTTCACTTCTACTATTATTATTATTATTATTGTATAATAAAATGCTAAAATATTCTTTTATATCGCTAAACTTATACGTCAATAGCGACAATACAAAACCGAAACTATTTTACATTTTAAAATCGAAATATCGTATTTTGAAAAAAAAAAAATAGAAGGAAAAAGAAAAAGAAAATAAAAATGTGTAATAAATTAAGGTATATCTTTATACATCTATCAAGTTGTGATACCATATTCTTTTAAAACTGTACCTCGATCCGGTATGCATGTGTGTTGATTGTATTGGGCGGCACGATATTCAATGACGTCAAACTTAATCCATATTATTATTAAATAAAAATTTCGAAATGACTACAAACCAAAACAAATAATGATATCTAGAAAATATTTACGTTTCAATAAAATACATAATGCAATGTGGGCTATCTTATCGTTTTGGGAAATTCGAACATTTGAATTAGTAGTATTGGCACATTGGTTAAAGCAATAATATAACCAAACTGAAACTGAATTAAATAATCGTCATTGTAGACATATCCAAAGTCTGATTAAGAATGATATCTTATCAATTTTATTTTTAAATCATAATTTATTTTTCAAGTTTGCACAATCGTGCAATAACATCAGTGTGTAAAAGCTGAATGTGTATAAAGTCAAGTTTTAGAATCGAGTCAATGAATTAAAAACATTATAGGCTATGTTAGGATTCAATGAGATGCAAGATATTTAGACGGACCGTGAAAATAATATGTCTATAGGCTCTCGATGATTTATTTTTTATTGCAAATAATGAACAAAAATGATTAGGGAACCTCATCAATATTCAAACTTATACATAACAAATTAACGAAGCGGCAACTTTTACTTTAACCAATTTTAAACTTAGGCAATTCAATTAAATAGCATTGAATCAATTCGCTAGGTACATATAGAGGTATAGTTAGGTGTGTATAATGTTTAATTGATTTATTTATATGAAAATACGTGAAAACGTGAAACGTGATATATTTGCACAGTACATTTATATTAGGCCAGCTTTACAAAAAAAAAAAAAATAAAAATAAATAAAGTTTATTATTCATTTCGAATTTGTTAACACTATAAAACATGATTACAGAATATATTAGCCAATTATGTACTTTGGAAATTTCCTTTTTAGCGGATTGCGATAATGTAGCAGCGCGTGCATGTTAAAAAAATTTAAGATTTTTACATAATATTATGAGCATATATCTATCTGATCGTTGGCTTGTACATGTTTCAATGTTCAAGAAAATTTATTTAATAACGATTATTACCTACCGATCAAATGGTATTTAGATTATTAACGGTAAGTATGCCTATTAGAATATTTTAATATACGATTTAAAGTACATTAAAATAATAATGATTGACTGCGGTGACGACAACATTTTATATTCTTATTTTAAAACTATAAATTGGTATTTAATATTTAAAAAGGTGATCAAAAATGAAAAATGAGAAAACAATCTTATTTATAGCTAAACAAATTTAGTTAAATGGGTTAATCCAAATTTTCTATTTAAATGTTCAAATGAATTGGTTTTAACAGTAATTCTTTTCACAAGAAAAAAAATCTCACACCTTGATTCGATTATTTACTTACTGTGTATATTTTAAAAGAACTACTATTTTCTATATGAGATCTTTTATCGGGTTTGTTTGTCGATATTTTAAGGAAATGAATCGATCTTCTTTAAATAAGACTATTTTGTTGTCTATTTTCTAATTTTACCAAAAGAATACAAATAACGTTATAAAAATAGCGGAAAAAAGGGACTGACATTTTTTCTTGGTGTTCGCCTAAATTCCTTTATAATATATGAAAATTCAGATATTTTAATACAATATTCAAATCGTTTATGTTTAACAAACAAAGAAACCAGTAAAAAAAAAAAATGCTGGCTACCGTTAATAAATTTTGCTAAATTATGGCTATTTTTTCAACCATGTTTTAAATTTCAGTTTATTTAAAGTTTGTTCAAAGCACATTTAAAAAAAACAGCCGTTTAAAACTTTAAAATTTGTTTAATTTTCTTATTTTGTAGTATTATGCTTATGGTTCATTTAAATAGACTGAAGTTTAAACCATAATAGGGAAAATGAATCTGAATAAGTTTACCTATATAGTTACCCGCAATATCGTTTAGTAAATAAGTTTTCTCTGTCACTGAAACAAATATAATTTATTTTTAAAAAATGTGTCACATAATTACATTATTTAATTATAACCAGATTTACAAAAATAAAATCACTATCTTTTCCATTACGATCTCATATAGTATGTGGATGTGGTATGATTAAATTATTTACAATATAAATATTTTGTATTGTTCACGCGCATGCAGACATAATAATTTATTTTCATGAAGTATTACTAATATTATTTATTCAAAATTTATCATTATATGTACTAAACAGTTATTTATAACATGTCGGGTAAATAATAATAAACGACATTTAATGACGTCAACGAAATTGTCGTTCACATAAAATTGTACTAATTATTTAATCATAATATATAAATAACAAAAAAAAAAAAATTATATTCTTCTTGGCCTGATTCATTAACAGTTCTATGATTTACCATTTCGAAAAATTGGTTAAAATTGCAATTCTACATAGATAATCAATCTAATGTTAAATCTGTATAAAAATATTGCTGGTATATCAACTTTTTATATAATTGGCAGTGTTGGTTGGCATAGATCAGTTATTTGATGATCTGCATTATTTTTATTATTTATAATTATGATCAACAGGTAATAATTATAAATTGTATATATATAAAAAAAAATGATCTAGATCACGATCTGTAGATTATTTTTCGATCATAAATCAGAAATAACGGTGAATATACATAGTATTTTGTAAATCCTAAATATATAATATTTTATGGTAAAAGGAAATGAATATATTCAATATTAAATTATTAAAAAAAAACGGTTTAAATATATTTTTAATTAATTTCATTGTACATTTAATTATCAAAAGTTCTCTCTTTTAAAGAAAACAATCTGATCTTTAATTGTTTTTGAGAAAATAATCTACCTAAAAATAGATCAGATCAATTATTATCAAAATGGTCTGATCTATTTTTACATAATTCATAAATCATGATCTGTAGTTAACACTTTACGGTAACATTCAATTTCAAAAATAACCATTGCTTGCGTCTACATAAAGATAATGTTAGTTTATCGTGATACAAGTGCAATAAATAAGATACATTGCATCATTCCTGTTACACCAATAGATTAACACAACACATGCCATTTATCAACAACAGAAGAAAAAAAAAACATTAAGATATTTGACCTTATAGACCTTATAAACAAAATATTATTGATTGTTCAAAATTTAAATTTGAAAATAAATAATTTTTTAATAGAAAGTCAACCATATTACAATTGTAACTAGATAATATAGAAAGAAGCGGTTAGGTACCCGATTATCATATTATTCAAATATAAATAGTTTGAATATAATACATTACATATAAATCTAATCCATACAATACAGTTACTGCAGTTAAAAGCGAAAAGATCGTAACTGAAAAGTAAATAAAGCTAAATGTGAATTATAATTCTATAGCATTAATGTGAATATTTTTTAGCTACGATCTTTTCACTTATAACGCCAGGGTACACATCTACTCTATAATAATAAACAACCGCGCCAATTGTGTAATTGTAAATATTTGTGCCATGTTTTAGTATAATTTTTAGTGCTTAAATATAAAAGACATACTAAATGGAATGTTATCTAGATTCGTGTTTTCTGATAAACAAGATTTTTCTTGTATACACGTTTTTTTTTTTATTCTACCAATTTAGAGATATAAAAATGGTTTTTTTATTTTAAAATAATTTTCCTTCAAGACATTTCGCACGTATGCGATTCAACAATTAAATTCTTTAATTAACTCTGTCGAAATTTTTTATTTTACGCTGTAGGATGTACACATTTTATTAAACCGAAACCGCACTATACTTACACTAAAGCTTTCTATATAACGTAGGAGGAAGTGCAAGGTTATTGCTCATTATAATTAAATTAATACTCGACCCAGTTTGAAAAAAATATGGATTCGATTCAGTTTGACATAAATTATATTGCAATTAGAACTGTTTTTGGCACTACTTCATATTTGTCTTATCTTCATTGAAATATTCGAATATATTAAAATAACAATGAATTATTAACCTAAACTTATGTTTACTTGGTCATCTTCAGGAAGGAATTCTTTTTATGTAACTAAAAAAAAACAACAGCTTAGCGAATTTACCACATATTTTTGATATTCAACATGAAAAGAGCTTGTTTTAGAAGTTAAAACCAAATGAAAAAAATATTAAGTTAATTTTGCATTGAATATAAATTTAGGGTATATTTTGAGTAAGTCTTTATGTCAATTTATTTTTAAATATCTCTAAGTAGTTGCTCAAAGCTTCCAAAATTCCATGAAAATAAGAATAATATGAATTAGCGCTAATAGCGTTCGATCGCAACTCTAATTATGATAAATATGCTAAGAGTATATTAATTAATAATTGTATATATTTATTATGCATTACTGAAGATTTCGTTTGTCAATTATACAAAATAAATAAATTGAAATGTGATTACGTGATTAGCATTATTTTTGACATGGAAGACGTAACGCAACATAGTGTTTAAAAATACGTACTATAAAAAGGAGTGTACGTAATATGATGAATGAAGGCTATATAGCCAAGAAAATAATAAACATTAATGACGACAGAAAGGTTGTAACAAGGGGAAGTGCTAATTTTAACATTGCAGTCTAAATTTAAATCAGAGTGCTAAAAAAAAACATGGTTACTGGTTTTACCTGTCACCAGCGAAAGAATGCAAATAAAATCTACGTAATTATTAATATATATTAGGTGAGAATTAATGAATGACGTCAATTATAACAAATTAGTAATAAAATAATAGTAAAGTAAAATGAACTTGAAACTATCAAATACATATCTTGTTGTGAAATATGATATCAAAAGTTCATTAAAATAACAAAAAAAAAATTATTAATTCAGATCTATCTAAATGTTTGATCTGTGAATTTTTCAAAATTCTCAGCTCGCAATAATATTTACTGTTGTTTTTTTTGTTCTACTGAATATATTTTCTGACAAAATCACGTACTCACATTCAAAAATATACACGGAAATTTTTGGTCAGTGAACAAATATAAAAAGAATTTACATTTGCAGTTAGAATATATGTCAACATCATCTTCTAAACAAAAAAAAAAAAAGAAAAATAAAACGTCTACACAATTTATATGATTTATATGAATAATAAGAAGTGAATATATGATTACTATTAATGTTGTTGAAGGTTGAAAAGAATATTGTCTATTTATAAAGTTGTAAATAATTAAAATTTGAAGATCATAACTCAATTCAAAATATTTACATAAAAATTATTACAGACATAATAATATTATCAATAAATGTGTCTATCACGAAAAACAATATGATCAAATGACAAACTGATCGTCCGTCATTCATAAAATAATTAATGTTGTTTTCCAATCAGAACATTAGAAAATGAATTAATTTTGAAAAAAACATTTTTTTTTTCAATAAATCTGGCTAAATATCTATGTGAAAATAGCAACGAAAGCTGCCAGCTTTAATTTTTTAAATGTTTCTAGAATTTAAAATAGGGGTGCTTTCGCTGAGCACTCTTCTTCAAGGCTCAGGCATTTCGGTCATCAGAGAAAAAAGTTTCGATGACTTCCGTATGTCAGTACACTAACCCGCATACATTTGAGCATAGACAAGGTTTATAGGGCTGTGAGACGTACTTTTTGACCAGCTATCCTTCCCATCATGAATCATTAGACAAAAAAGGTATAAGGGTTCACGCCTTTCTTTTTTTGTATAATTTCGAAAAATTTATGAATTAAGAATATTTAATTTTATACAAAATTGATAACCCCATTTTGTTAACATAATTTTTTTTATAATATATCGGACCGGACCTTCAAAAGTAAAACATTAATACGTATATTTCTTTTTATTATGGGTTCTAGATTACATTTTTCATGCTATAAAACTATAGACTACACCACACTACACATGCATCTTAAATTCATATAAAATATATTTAGAGCAATTACGACCAAAGTATATAGTGCAAAGATCAAACACTTCAAAAATTTGTACATTTCTTAAATGTAATAAGAAACAAGAGAAAAAAAAACAAAATAACAAAGTTTTGTCTATCACTTATGGTACAGCGTACAGTAGACAATTTTTTTTTATATATATATATATAGAGCATTGTTTTTATCTCGATAATTGCAAATAACGCTGAATAGAAAAACTTCAGATTAAACAGCTTTTATAATTTGCGTCATTGGAACTTATTCAAACATAATTTTTGTGAAATCATAACAAATAACAGCAGTTGTTCCACTTATATCGTATTGAAACTGGTGTTGAAACTGGAATTATGAACAATTTTTATCATCCCTCTAAGATTTGAAATTTATGAACGCTTATGCGACTTTTGACTTGAATATGTTTAATTAATAAATTTTGGGTGTATGTGAGGCATAACACATATAGGCTTTTCTCTTTTAGAACATTTTAATTTAAGGCTGAAAGCTGGGTACGTACTATATACCGTACGTATCGCTACAAACAGATAATAACTAATAAAATCGGATTTAATGGCATTAAACTCGTTACGATTGCTTCAAAATTCATTCAAATCATCATTATTTCTCTGGTGTTTTCAAGGTGAAAGAATCTAAAGTATATATAAATATATATATTTTATATATATAATATTTATGCGGATCGGTTTCTTCGATAACCTTTGTTGATTGATATGGTTGGGTAGTCTGACGATGTGAAATGCAGAATTTTTTAATTTTTTTTTATATATTAGATACTAGACATATGGCCATTATACATTACATATGTACATTGTACGTAATGTACATACAAGTAAATGTGAATGAAAAATCTATGAAAAATAAATATTTAAAATGTCAATCACTAAAATATGAAATAAATAATTTGAATGAATGAATTCACTGATATAGTGAGGAGAAAGACGCTGTAATTTGTAATTGTGTGAGTTTATGATAAATTATATTTATTGAAATATTTTAAATACTCAAATTTTATTTATTTAATATTAAATTTATTCATTCGTACACAAGTTTACAAAGTTGTCATACAGCATCTTTGTACTTACGAAGTGCCCCCCTATTCTTTTTAACCTATATCGCATGTAATGGGTATAGGATTAATCCAGGTTTATCAAAATATTGCATTTTCTTTTCAAATTTCAGGTATAATTCACAATCTCTACTAATAAAAATGAAGATAATAATAGCGAATGCTGAACCAACAAATAATATACAATTATATATATTAGAGAAAAAAAAACAAAGATAATAATTGCGGTTTAAAAATGTTATTATTATTTTTTAGCAAGAAAAATTATATGAATGTTTCAAACAGACAGCTATAACAATAAAATGTTATGATGCAAAAGCAATAGAGTAAATAGGTTAGTTTCAATCAAAAAAATGTATAAATGCAATTCACACACATGTGCATGCATGCATGCACATTCGCCTATGACTGGCATAATAATTTGTTCTTATATATAGGTAGATACTCTATAATTGTGATGCATGCAATATTGTGCACTTTTTAATAATACGAAATAATATTATGAAGTGCCAAAAAAAAAATCGCAGATACTTAATTTTTTTAACATTTATTTAAATTAGGACACATGACGCGATTTTTTTTGTTGTTGTTTAGAAAATAAATCTGTTAAATAATGAAATCAATTAAAATAATGTATATAATAATAACCTTGGGTGAACGATGTGGTTCCGCTACATCTGAATCCCATTCTGAACTTAAATCATCACTAGATGCATCACCATAATCTCTGGGCAATGGTACTTCTAGAAATGACATTTGATATTGAGCATATCCAGGACTTAAATTTGGTGAACCATTTTTCGGATTTTTACTATTTTTGTCTGGCGACGGTGATGGTGATCGACGAGATAATAATTGTTTACGTAAGCCACCTCCGCCATTAGGTGAATCTAAATGATTATCATATATACGATTTTTTTGTGTATATCGTACATCTTCTGTTATAGCTGTTGTCGTACATGGAATTGTACGTCGGTTGCTATTGCCACTGCTAGCACCGGTACACATATTATGTGTATCCGAAAATGCTTTACTTGTTTTATAAAAAATATTCGATGCAGAACGTTTACGTGTTGTACCATCGCTCAATTTACGTTGTTGACGTGTAGGTTTTCGTTTTTCAACGTCATCATCATCATTACTTGATGTACAACAATCTTTTTCATCAATGCTAGCTGTTATTAATTTTATTGTGACTTTTTCATCATCAGCATCATCACCATTTGTAGCTGCATACTGTTCATTAGCGCTCATTTTATCAAAATCTTCAAATATTCTAACAATTGGTAGTTGTAGCGCGCATATAGGCATATTATTTTATTCTTTATTTGTTCTTTACTTTTCTTTTTTTTTAAATTGTAATTTTATTTATTGCACTTAATAGTTTAAATTGTCCAGCGAACACAAAACCAAACTTTCTTTTGAATCGTACTTAATTTAAATATTTTCTTTTCTGAAATAGTAAATAATTTTCATAAAATATTTGAAATGCACATAAGACCATAACACGTGTAAGCATATTGGTTATTTTGATTAGATGTTACTATTTATTATTGAGATTTATTTGATGTTATATTTGAAATGTAAATATTTTTAGAGAAAAATATTTATCTTTTAGTTATTAATATAATGCGGTATTGCTCAGGACGGTAATTTTAAATACGAATAATCTAAAATTCATCGATAAAAGTTTACTGGAGGATAAACAATTTTATTTTTCTGTAGTTTTTTTGGACAAAATTTAACTTTTTAATTGAAACGATTTATTTCAAACATTATAAACAGACGCTAATATCTATCTACGAATAATATTTATACCGAAGTTTATTAAATTTTTATTCGTATTTAAAATTATCGTCATTAAGTGAATAGATGGATGGTAATAGTGAGTGTGGTTCGTAGTTAATATACATAAAGTACTTATCGTGCGATCGATTAAATTTAATAAATTATCGCACGGTTCTTTACCATATTGATCATTTTCCATATACTAACAACGCAAATTATTTATTATTTATGAAATGAAAGGTAAATGACTTTTAAGATCCTTGTAAATTGGGTACAGTGTATCAATTATTGTGAAAAAAAAAAATATTTTTTATACCCTGGCATATATGGAAGCTAATATAAGAATCTTCTATTCTATGGACACCAAAATTCACCAATTTTTTATGGTTAAAAAAAAAATACTATGGATTGCGTTATTTTATTATAATTATTCTCAAACGTTTTCTTTTATGTTTGAAAACACGTAAAGAACCGTCATTAAAATATGAAGTGACTTCAGAAAAAAAAGAAAACCAAGCAAATAAACATATATTGTAAGAACGTAAAGTAAGTACTCGAACTAATATACAAATATTGTCTCGCTCGTAAATTTATTTATTATTGTTCAACTAAATATCACAATAAAAATAATATGCGCTAATTTGCATAGAAAGTAAGCAAAATGCGGTGTATCAGAATGATAGGAATTTATGCTTTATGTGCATAATTATTTATTTATTTTTTTCAAACATTAATATTTTTTTACAAATTTAACATATTATACAAAATATGTACCGATCAAACCAATCAACCAGCATATATGTAATAAAAACTTTATAAAAAAAAAAAAAGAAAACAAGGCGAGTTGACTTTATAAATTGTAATTTATAAGTGTCAACAGTGCAATTTTCGATATAGTAATATTGTTAAGGTGAAATTATCATGGTTCTCGTCTGTCTGACTATATGCGATATTATTTATATGATATGTATTACTTATTGTATGAACTTTAAAATGTAAAATGTTATAAAACAATATTTTATGAATGAATTAATGATCTTAAAATAAACAACGACTAAATTTTTTTTTTTTTTTTTTTTAAATAAATTTATGTATAAAATGAAAAAATGAAAATTATATAATTTCAAGCCCTACTATAATTTACTACAATTCATAAATTTCAGTTAACTAATGGTGCTCGAAATATTTTTCGCATATTTTTAAAACAGTATTTTACCAATACGTTTAACTATGTTTTATAGACATTTTGTGGCAAGGGACCTGACTGTTTTTCAATGACGTCGGTATATATTTAATATACGGCTGTTAAAACAATACAGGTTTCTTTTTTCTTTTTAATTTTTTATTTTAGTTTTGCGTAAGCGTAAATAACTGTTTAGCCTCTAATACTAACTAGTAGATTCCTACAAGCTGTTTTCTTTTATAGTTTTATAATTTTAATTGTCATTCACTCAATATTTAATTATTAAGTACATTATTTAAATACTTCATATAGTTTATATGAATTTTGTGTTTGTGTGTAGGCAATTGGGGTAATATGTATATATTGTATATGCAGAGAAGTTTACCAATAGCCAGTTTTTTGACGCACATAGAGCATTTAAATGGATATCGTTTTGTACTTTTAAGTTTTTAGCCATCACGTTTCTTTTTTTTTATAATTAAACTTGTACAAATTATTATTATTTATCAAAATTAATGTAATTAAATGAACAACCAATGTAATAAAAAAAAAAGAGAAAAAAAACGTTTTTGTTTTATTCGTAATGACATCTAGTATAGTTAAGTAAATATCTATTTTAATATACAAGTTACCTCAATTTCTAAATACATATAAAAAAAAAGAAAAAAAAAAAAAACTAGAAAAAAAGTAGTGGTAAATACATGATTTTTTTGGAATATATGCGAAATACCAAATTAACACATAATATAAGCAACACAATAAATTATATTGACCTTGCAATTCAATAAGAAAAATGATTTATTGGAATTATATTAATTATTATAAGTAATTTACACTTAAAGGATTTTACTTATGTGCAAATTGGTCAAAATACAGTAGATGGAATAGCTTTATAGACCAGCAAAAATTGATTGGATGAAAAATATTTCTACTAAATAAACTATCTATGTTCACTTTACTGCAACATATGCCGGTCTACATTAAATGGATAGAATGCACACAATATGTATAAACAATTTTCTTTTCAATAAAATCTAAAATAGTTCTAAACATCGTATAATAAATAGTTCGATTCAAAACATAATCTACCTCACAATTAAATTGGTTCAATAAACATACATAGCACTCAATGATAAAAAAATAAAATAAAAATGTTGGAGATAATTTAACAAAATATCGCTAACATTCAATATAAGTACATGTTAAATTACTTGTAGGCCCAGCTCAAAAACGCCTAATATCAACACCATTTAATGGGTGTGTAGTTTCAATTACTAAAAACAACATTTCAATCGTAATCAATAAAAACTCGCCGCACATAAAATATTCCATTTATTATGAATTGCAACAAAAATGAACCAAAATAAAAATCATAATTTATTAATGTAGCGAAGATGTGTAGGTACACATATACGAAACTTAGCAATCAAGTGATAGAGCTAAATAGAACTTTATCGTAAAATAATGAAATAAATTATTAATAAAAGAAAAAAAAAATAATATGAATAACAAATTATTCGAAAATGATAAACTACCACTGATGCTAATGATATGAAAATGAATAAACAATTGCATCTAAAATAAACTATGTAACATCAATCAAATAAATATGCTTATTATTTAAATGTAATTAACGAAAGAAATTGCACACACCAAAATAAAATGCATAAACGCACTGCATATAAATATAAATATTTATTAATAATATTTAAATCAAAATAAATTGAAAACCGAAAACGTGTTAATTATGTATTTGTCATGTCTCTTTTCTATTAAATCAAGAAAAAAAAAAAAAGAAACAAAAAAAACTATAAATAAGAATAATACATTTTAAATCGAAATTTACGTAGCGCGCGCACGATTAAACGAACTTCCTCGCATGTAAAACTCAAAATTGAAACTGACATTAAATATAAAATTGTGGCTGAACGTTTATTGTAGATATCCTACCACACAGAACATCACATTAATATTAACAAAATTCACTTGTTCAAACTGAAAAAAAAAAACTGTGAGCGTATCGTAAACTGGTAGGCTGGTACGTAGGCAAACTAAATATATATATATATATATATATATATATATTATTCCATTATATAAATTTTCTAAATTCATATAGATATATGTATTACTGTATTTATTTGTGTGGTGTGTATGTGATTTTGTATGTGGTGAATATATTCTTGTGTCGCAATGCGAAACTAATTTAGTATCATAATCCAAAATGCATATATTATTATTTTAATTGTTGATAAATTCAAGTAGATACTTAAATATACATATATATATAATACATATATATATTAATAATATATATGATAAAAAAAAGACAAAAAATAAAAATTTGTTTGGTGCTGTTATATGACACTAAACCACACACATATACTTTAGAAGATAACAAATATATATTTACGATATTCATTTTTTTTTTTTTTTTAAACCGACAACAAATTAAAGCAACACAACGACTTTATTATTATTTATTATTATCAAACCTATACATATACAATAACCAATCGTTAAATAATTATATTGTAATTATCAGCAGCAAGCGCGCGCAATATAAACATCTTTTTGATAGCTGATTTAAAAATGATCTTGTATACTATATTTTATTTATTTTTTTATTTTTGCTTCTCATCTCTAATCGTTTTCACTTAAAATAAAACCAATTTTATTGTATATAGAAGAGAAAAAAAAACGTAAACGAACCCAGACGAACTATTCGACCTCCGGAAGATAGTAAATTATATTAAATTGTTGTAAGTAAATAAAATTGCTGTTTTTGACGCCAAGTTCAAAAGAATTTTTATTATAAACTTAACCGATATTCAAGTTTACATTTAATTACCTTTAAACATAAATTTAATGAATTATTATAATTTATTACTGCGAGCATTTGTTACTTTTCGTAAATAATATTTTCGTCTCTTTAACGTTAGTATAACATAAATTTAGTAACGAAATAGAAATTAACTCGTTTAAATTTTCAGCTATATTTAATTTTAATTTAAGTGGACATGTTTTCAACTATCGTATATGCGCTTTCAATTTAATTTATTCAGTCAAGGGTCTGCAGTAACGTTATTTACCGTTTTTTCTTCTTTTTTTTTTTTCATTATATTTAGTAGTTTTTTTTTTGTTTTTACATCGCACTTACACGAAAGTGTACTTACCAGCTAGTTTCTAATTTATCATTTTTATTCATTTCACATTTCATTATTAAATATTTATTTTTATGTTGTGAAAATAAATAACTTCGATATATAGCAATTTTAGGTGAAGAACTGCACTTGCCAAAAGCCTGCAGGCAATTGAATGTTAAGACTTAAGAGTCTTTAACTTAGTTTGTTCACGTGTAATTTTGATGCCGTCAGTTTGCGTTTTGAAAATGTAAATAGTCGAAATTCGAAATAATGAACATTCAATTAAATATGGTTTGAGTTAAAGGTTATAGAATCTATTAATCGATTTAATTATGTGGAATTTTTTTTAAATTATGATTTAATGTAAATCAAAATTATGGCAATTATCGATTTTTGAAAAAAAAAACGATTATGATCTTAATAATCGTATATTTTTGTATTTTTTAATGGAGGTAGCACCCTTTATTCTTGTTTATTTAAACTAAAATTAAACATATTGAAAATCTAATGGTCTTTCTAAGTTTGTTAATAGTTAATCATTATTCTTATTCATCAATAGAAAATTTGATGATAACCGTTAACTAAATACATAATAATACTGATATGTGTAATGTACCTAATAGGTATACCTATATTTATTTAGTTTAATACATGAACAGGTTATAGTCCAATTCTACATTATTCTTAGACGACAACTAATACAATACGAGATAGAATTAAATTTTAAACTAATAATTACTCTTTAATCCCTAACTAACTTAATAATACATTTTGATTACTTTAATTCACACAATTTAATATTTAATTTGATGTTAAATGGAGTTACATATTCCTTATAGTTATAAATAAGGTGGTTCGCCTTTGAATATTTACAGAAAAAAAAATCTCGATGTTTTTTTTTTTTATTCCGGTTGTTCTAAATCGTGAGAAATGTCAAATTATTGACGTCAGCGTTTAGTCCATGGCTTAAAATTTGATAGAAAAAAAAAATATTAAAAAACATATGAAGAAGTTACAAAATTCAAATTTTCGCTCTATCTACACCAAATTAAATGAAAAATTGTATATATAAGCTGTATTCTAAGCCACAATTTAAATTTTTAAATCTTTAAAATACTGTGCGAGTATTTGTTTTTTATTGTACCTATTTCTGACTGGCGCGGTAGAAACTAACAATTAATTGTAGGTATACTTATTACATTTTAATAATCATTCATTTATGAAATCCAAACCAACCGAAATAAATTGTATTAAAATTCATACTAGGCGTCTCCTCTCCACTATAATTGCAAATGTTTAATTGTATATATTGTCGTTTATAACTTTATATCGTAAGTACATGATGATGGTGTATAATTGAAATTGCGCACGTCCAGTGCTCCACATATAAAGTCAACATTAAATTTATAATTATATAAATATTGTAATTTGCTGCCCGTATAATTATTATCTGCGTATTTTTCTCAAAATAACCGAAAAATAATTAACTCTTTGAATCACAGTTACGTTTTATATTTTTCGTATTTAAACAATGTTAACATTTAAACATTTAAACATTTATGAGTCATAAGCTATATTTTACAAAAAATGATTTCCATTCATAATTGACAAAAAAAAAAAACGTCATCATAATTAATTTATGATGACATTGTGATATAATTGAAGATTCATCAAATTGCCTGAGCAAAAACTATTAAATTTTTCTGAATCGTTAAGTGAATAATGGATATGAATGTAGTATGAGTATTGAGTGTGAATAAACACACTGAGTGATTCATAAGAAAATAGTAGATGTTCAGTAGCCACTTAAAATGGTATAATATTGATAGTTTCATAAATTATATTGCTTGTTAATGAGAAAGTTTCAGCTTTTTGAAAAAAAAACATTTTTATTGTTTAATAATGATAAGATTTTCATAAATTGGTTTCAGCCATCAATTTAAATACTTATATTAGTTTATTTTTAAAAATGTGTTTTTTTTTCACTTAAATTTTCGGCGTCATTTACTTCTTGAAGTAAATATAAATAAAACTAAAAAACACAATTTATCAGCTATATAGAAAAAAAATTGAATTCCGTTTTCTTACTAAATTAATTAGGTTCAAGGCGCAAATGACGATAGCTAATTTGAATGAAATCGGTTGAAAAATATACAAACATCTATTCAAAATTCTGCCTGAAACCAAATTAATAGAGAAACAATATTACTAAAACAAAACAAACTAAAATTATTTTAAATATCCCGACGTTCTAATTAATTAAATGTGATCTCATGCTAATTCGTAATCAATTAAATATTTTACAAAGTCCAATAATGAAAAGGAAGATTTTTTTTTTTTTTTTTTTTTTTCAAAATATCATAAGATTCTGATGCTGTCGGTAAATATTTTTAAAATTGATTTAAATATTTAAAGAAAACTAATTTTGACGTTGAGATAGTTTTTTTTTTATACGAAGGTTTTCAGGGTCAAAATATGTTAACAGTTTTCCTTACATATTTAAATCAATTTTTTAGAAATTTGATCCAAGCAAAAAACTCATTGGGTTGCGAATGCGATCTATACTTTTTTTTTTTGTTCAATACCGATATCGATACTTATAAATGTATCTTTCGATTACTATCGATGATACTTTTCCATGCTCTTGTCTATACTTTTTTTGAGACATACCAATACTCCACAACCCTGAAAAAAATACTCTCATTACTTCATTTTTGAGAGACTTGAAAAATGTTGAAGAAATTCAAGTATGTTATATAGTTTCGTAGATTTTACTTCATTTTGGAAAAAAAGAAACAAGCTGCCAATGGATTCGTACACGACTCCCATTTTTATAAAGGAAAAAAAAAAAACTGGGCAAAAAAACCCAAATCTCAAAAAGTTGTTTAACATTAAATTCTTAGATCATTAAATTAATGAAATTTCTTTTTAATAATTCCTTTTTTTTTTTTCAAAAAAAAAATAGTCCAAAGGTCAGTTTTATTTTAATTCATGATTGCATTGATCAAAATATTATTCATTTTATTTTATATAAACTCAAGAACTATGTGTTTCTTTTTCGACAATCCAAAAAATTTCTCTTGGCACTTTGACCCAAAACACAATCATGGTAAGTATGATTTTAGTTAAGAACACATTTACGAAATCACTACTTACAGGATTTCTCTTTTGAATGAAATAATAAAATATCTAGATTTGATCTCTTAAGTACATATAAATTCGATAATTACTGTTATAAAGTAATAGAATGTCATTAAAATTATAAACGTAAATTAAATAAATAATGACATATTTGACAGTGTCAATCATGTTTATATTATATATGTTGCCATTTAAATGTTTATTATGTTCCATCATCGCTTACTACTCATACAATTTTTTCCTAGCAAATAGTAATTATTAATCAAACTATTTTATATTGAATCGTATCCTTTGAGATTTAACAAATTGATTTTTTTTTTTGATTTATGATTATTGGTCACCAGCTACGAGATATACATAAATACTTGAATAGAATATTGATGGGTCACATTACATTTTGTGTACGCTCAATGCTGTCAAGCAACAGATCTAAATAATATTTAAATTTAAATTGTAAATAATGCATAATTCTTAATATTACAATTTTCAAATTATGTTGAACAACAAACATTAGATTATACTAAACAAGAAACATAAAATATAATAGTTTTAGCAATATCATCGTATTGATAGTTTGCAATTAAAGGAAAACCAATCGAGAAAAACTATAAGAAATTACAAATCTGTCCATATTTATTAAAACCGATATACAAATATGTAATTTAATGATTAATGCAGAACCGATTTAAATTGCTTTAAACTGGTTTGTAGAAAAAAAATAAATAAAAAAAAAAATGAATAAAAACAGAAGAAAAATAAGATGATTATATGTCAATATTTTTGTATTTATATTGAAGTCTGGTTATGTGAATTCTGAATATTTTAAATTTGCCGCATTTATTTCTGTATCATATTTTTCTATTTTATTTTATTTTATTGATTTATTAAATCGTATAAATGTATAAATAATAATTGAAACAGGTTTTTTTTTTGTATTAGTGTTATCTAATTTGAAAAAGATATACATTATATATAATTGATGTTAATTTTATTTTTCATTACATAAGAATTTTTATTACTTTGTCAGGGCTTCCCTATAGATTTGGAAAACGTAATGTGAAATGAAAGATCATTCAGTTAAATTGTACACAGTTAAGAAACTGTGTATGTTTATTAACATAAGATTCTAATAAATTATATATTGTGTTTTGGATTAAAAATGAGAATTTAATTTGCAATGAAATTGCCAAATATTATATATAATATACTTAGTATAAACATTAGCCGTGTTTTTTTTTTGGCAAAAATGAGTGTTAACATGTATTGAGCATCTTAAATCAGTATATATAACATTTTTGCGATGTTCTAGTTGTAATTTATGTGAAATTACACTTTGATGCACGTTAAGCATGAACTGCATTTATTGATTAATCGGATTTAACTGATATTATGATTTTGTTATTCATCTAATGTCGGAAAACTTACATTTAATTTATTTAAAGTATCAACGTTTTAAAAATAGAAGAACAGTTAGCTGAAGCGATTAAGTATGCTAGAAATATATAAATAAAGGGCGATATTCACAAAACAATTAAAAATGTTTCTAACTCATTAAAAATGTTTTTAACGAAAATTGCTATTCATGAAATCAATTTTACTCTTCAAACTTAGTGTCGTTTTTAAGACTAAAAGCCACTTTTAAATATTTTACATTTCTTTCAAATATTTTATTTCAGATTTCGTCGTTAAATAAAAGTCGTTTTTTACGTGAACATCAGTAGAAATAAAATCGTTTTTATCTTTAATTTTAGTTAATAGCATTTTTAGGCAATAATCGCGAATACCGCTCAAAATATATTAAAGAGAGAGCGGAAATGTAATATCAGAAAATTATCTGAAACCTATGTCATGTCGTATAGATAGTTTTTTGAAATATCAGAAACATATTATTTAAAAAAAAAAAAACAAAAATTAGGAAGACTTTAAAAATAATATTAGTAAGCAACTTAATAATAGATTGCTGACCATTTTCAAATTTTTCACTGATCGTATTTGAATTATTAAAGTAATTTGTTCCCTTTATTAATATTTGGTAGACGTTAATTGTAAAATTGAATTTATTATTCAATAGTTGAAAAAAATTAGATTTGGCCACCCTCCAATATACTAAAAATTTCATTTCGATTGGCTCACATATTTTCTAAGACATAAAAGTTTGATCGTTTCAATTTGGGGTTAAGATCAATTCACTGGCTTCCAAGAGATCAGCGGGTCACATCCAATGTATCCATACATGTTTCACATGAAGTGCGTAAAATTATATATTTGTAGTTAGAGCATAACTCAAAATTCAATTGTTAGAAAATTAATTTTTAATAAAATATGATTCATTCAAATTACAGATATTTTAAAAAATTGAGAGACTGCACGTATACAAAATTAATTCATCATTCATTGCAGTCTCTTAATGTCTCTTGAATTTTAGACATCTAAAATATTTTGAAGAAAAATAAAAACGCTGTAATCTTAGATTGATTTGAAAGAGCTCTGTTTGTATATCCAGTAAATAACGCTAATTTTACCAGTCGTACAAATACAGCAGTTAAAACATTCCAAATATTTTAGTGGTTTCGAATCTACACTCCTATTGATTTTAACAAAATAATAACTGCAAAACTTTAGTTAAGTGATATGATAAATATAGGTACATACATATAGTATAGAAATATATACGTTTAGTTTATGTATGTATTGCAATGTTAAGAATTTTATTGCCGTACGAATTAATAAATAATTTTATTGAGCTATTTCGGCAAATGTAAATATTTAAACGATGAAAATAAAATTAATATATAACAACCTAACGTTATGCAACCTAACGTATGCTGACCAAATTCAATGACGTTTTATATTACTGCCCATTAATATTTTGTTTATTTTTATCGAATAGCCTCAACAAAAGTTTTTTATTTGCATTTTATAATAAAACTAATTGAAGAGAGTAATGTTTAAGTGATGAACATGTAAGTAGAGATCTGAGCAAAAAAAAAATAACAACTATTTATAAAAAAATAAATAAAAATAAAATTGATTTTGAGCCAAAACTATAATTATTTACATTACTTACATTATTAATTATTAAATAGTAAGAAAAACTGCAACGTAAATCGTCTTACCTGAAAAATAAAAAAAATAAAAAAAATTGTGAGTAATTCATATGAAAAGAAATAATTCATAAATCTAAATTAAATTTCTCGCTTTGTAAGTATAAGTATATGCTGTAATATAAATGATAAATTTTTAAATATATAAATATTTTGTTACGAGTTGGTCGCGAATGCCATCTATGTTCAACTATAAATAAATTTTATTTCATATTTAATTGTACTAGAAATTTAATTTTAAAAGCTTTATAACAGGGTTCGTTGCTTTATTACAAATAGAAATCTTACACTGTTGGCTAAATCATGTTATTTTAAATTTATTATTGTTTCGTTTTTACATTTGTTTCATATTTATTTATAAATATATGTAGATATATAATAAGTAGAATCAAATCTACAATTTATCCCATTGAGGGATTGTATGCTACTACTGAGTGAATTCAATAAGTAAAACATGCACAGTACAATTCCAAGTGAAATGGCTTGCGAACCGATATTTAAATTCTAATTTTGTTATTAAAATGGTATTGACATTTCATTGCGAATATTATTGAGTTTAATATAACATTTATTAATAAAAAGTAAATTTTAACACGAATTTTCTATAGATTACTTTGAATTTTCCAGTCATTTCACGACCATTTCACTCAATCGTAGCTTTAAAGATTTTCAGTAAAAAAAAAAAACTATATAATATTCAATGTCTTAAAAATAAAGATTCTTCTCTATGTTGTTTTTATACAAGATAAAGATTAAATATATTTAACCGTTAAAAAAACTTAATATTATTCGTAAAAATTGTAAAAGCAATGATAATCCTTTCTGAAGGAGAATTACTTATCTAGTATAGATTACACACGGCTTATGAAACATACATAATTAATAAACTAGAGTCGTAACCACTTTTATTTTTATTAATTCATGATTTTTATTTTTAAAATTTTATAATAATCCGTTAGTGTTAGTTCTTCTACTGTTACACTAATTTTGATAAGAACATTATCAGTTATTTTATGAGATATCTCTGGAGGTTCTTATCGCCGTAATACAGAGCTAATATAAATTTCTGACATTGTTAGGTGTGATTCAGAGTTTCTTTAGAGTAAGGTTAGGGAAAGTCTTATGTTAAAGTTTTTTTTTGTACTTCTACACATACCTTAGCCTAAGAGCTTACTCTTAAGTAACTCTGAATTGTTGCTCGAACACGTCTATTAGCCGCTTTCGAAGAGGATCTAACTTATACCAAATATTAGACGGTTCTACCTCTTGTTTAAACACACAGCTCACTAAATCCAGATCTTCAATTTTTATTTAATTGTAAATATAATAACGTTAAATAATATTCAAATTCATTTCTCTCTTTTGTTTAATACTAAATTATTTCTATAATTAAATGAGTCATAATCCATGGTGACTGTAATAATTTTTTTTTGTTTATCTCAATCTATAATCTACTGACCACAGTATTATTTACAAATAATGTATTAAAGGTAATAAATCAATACAAAATTAATTTTGTGATTTGTTAAAAATTTGTAACGCCAAATAAATATATGTGTAAATGTAATGTCATTTTGCTAAATGTTGTAATCACGATATTGAAAAGAAAAAAGAAAAATAGAAAATAGAATAACTAACATGCGCCAATATTTAAATTCCATTTTGACATAATCGTTCATTGAGCATACATATTTAATATTATATTCTATCGATTAAAAGACCGAACATGCACTGTTGCAACTATAAACTCCTATTTAAATATCATACACGTTCAATTCAAGTCTTTCGAACTAACATATATATTTACTATGTTTAAAATGTCTTGTTTTTATTATTATGCAAATAAGTTAATCTTACCAAGTATCGCAATAAAATCTATATATATGTATATCACTTGGATATAGCGAATAGGTATAACGTATAACGTATAAGTATTACAGCTAATACATGCATAGGTACTTAAACCGACCTCACTTATCAACAAAATATACAGTTTGATTTGTTTATGTTAATTTTTATTGAATATGATTGTTATCTAGAGATTGGTCTTAATTAATACGATGCTTAATTTATAATTTTAAGATTTATTTGATAATGAGATGTAATCATGTAGTACGTGACACGTACCTAACAGTCGAATTTTTTGGTACTGCCTATGGTACATAATTTGCGATTACATATTTAACGGGTTTAAATTTTATATTGTTAATTCGTGCTGTCAAAAAAAAGAAAGAAAAGAGAATAAGAAATATACCTTCTTCTTAGCTAACGCTTTTTCTGTTGGTCCCGCAATCCATAAGTCCACAATACCTAATAAACAATCATCACAGCGGCATACATCATCACCAAGTATAATCGATCCAAGTGAACCAATACTTGAAATCGAATCTAATGAATCAGTTCGAAATAATTTACTGGTTCCACCTTGAGCAGCAGCTTCAATTTTTTTAGCCAATAATACTTCCATCAACGACTTTGGTCGTGTTGATGGTGACGATGAATAAAATGTCATTTTTAATTTTATGGTTTTTCTTTGTTTTCTTATTTTAATTTTAAATTTTTTCACTCACAATTATTTGGTTTTTGTGCAAAAACATGAAATTATTTATTTTCTATTTAAATTAAAAGTACGATTTCATGATTTAGAAAATGCAGTAGTTGTACATTGATTTATTTTGTGTGTTTTATTTTTTAAGTTTTAAAATAAACTTGACCTTATGATTATAGAGAGTTGTGGTATAGAAATGTGGTTAGCGTGATAAAGTGCAATTGGCAAATACACATAAAATAAAATAAATAGACTCAGACAAACAGGCCATCAACAAGAAAATAAATGAAAATTGTAAAAACTTGAAATTCTCTAAATTTATAAAGTCATTTAATTATCATTGTGTATTTAATATGTATGTTGTATGTACGTACATACAATTGGGTACATATAACAGAATACAAACAGAGAAATTAATTTAATAAGTTAAAATCTATAAAAAGCATTTACATTTTGCACGTACTTCAACTTATTGCTTACATATATCCTACATATTCTTATTATTATTATTTCATATAAGACAGGTACCAAATAGGAAGCATAATTTAAATGCGAGATGCATAAAATGAAATAATTAAAATGAACAGCAGCATTAATTTATTTAAAATCTTTGAAAACAGAAAAGAGATGTTGTATTGGATAGGTATTTCTTGTCGTTGCATTTAGTAAGTACAGTAGTACACTGTTCAGTGTTTATAATGTTTTTGTAACTATTTCTGTTTGTCAAATTTAATTATATTCTTTATAGTTTAACGATTTTATGATATTTTAGTACATATATAGAAAATTATTATTAAACAGAATTAATGTATACATTAAGATTTAGCGTTTAGTGGTATGTACATTTTTATTTAAATTAAAGTTTGTCCTCAAAACCGAATATTCCCAGAATTCGCCCATAAATGATATCCGATTTTAAGGAGATTGTATCTTTAAATATTGAATATCTAGGTAGATAAATATATAAGTAAGGGGCATAAAATATCGAATGACTGAAATATTCAATTAAGAAAATCTGAAATATATCTTTTAAAAGTGGACGTGATTTATGAATGGCCCCAATATAAAAATATATTTAGTACAAAAATGGCATGTACTTATACGCTGCAACTTGAATGGCATTAGTTAGGTATACATATCAATGTTTTATTCTCAATCTGTAAATATTGGTATTTCCAAAGTACGTGATTTTCTATAAAAAATAGTACGCATTTATGTTTTGGAAATACCAATCTCCTCAGATTAAACAATCAGGATCAAAATCTACCCTATAACTATAAATTTATCTTCTATATTTCCATCAATACAGTATGTAGCTATTTATCTATATTTTCAAAACTCGTATAAACAATTAACGGACATGAATTTGAAAATTAATGAATTAAAATTCTCTTTTAAACAACACTCATCGATATTTTTGCAGTGTGATTATCTTCATAAAAATAACTGTAAGAATATTATTCTGTACGTAGGTTGGTAGTTATCATATCGAGCATATTAATCCAAAATGTTGTTTGTTATTATTTCAAGTTAGTTAGTTGTGAAATGATTTGTATTATAATGGCACGGCAAGTATACACGATTTGAATTAATATAAATAAACTACATAATATTTGTGGATTAAGGGTTATTCGCCTACTGTAATTTACATTTTATAGAATCAATGTTTTTATGAAAAATATTTTTATAGCTTTAAATGCTTGTTCGCAATCATATTTTGTGATATGCAGACCAGTTTTAATAACTGGATTATTCAATAGCTTATATATACCTCTACTATAATAAAATTTAAACATTGAAAAATAAATTGTTTAAATGATATATTTTCAAGTTTAATTACTAAAATTTTGCTATCATGTAAATAAGTAATATATATTATAGCTCGCGAATGCTTAGAATTTAATTTTTGTATAATAAAGAAAAATGTGAATTTTTAACTTAATCAGTTGGTGGTTTAATGATGGTGTTAAATAGTGTTCGGAAATAATCATCGCTTTGAAATCATGCCCCACTGATTCAGTAGAAATATTTTCGGTTTACAAACTGGAAAAAGAATTAAGAAATCAATTTAAAATAGTATTTGGTTTGTTCAAGCGTTGTTGACAAAAAACAATTTTAATTTATTATAAATATCTTTTTAATTAAAAATTTCATTCATTTTCCTTTAATAATTTCAAAAATTTCACATAAATTTAAAAATGTTTCTAATAATAATGTCAG
>JAABKK020001735.1:0-29509 GCA_011634745.2 Catotricha subobsoleta
GCATCGTATCATATTAAATAAAATTAAGGTATTACGATGTGTTTTCAACAATACAACCGCGCGCAGTGTAAGCAATAATCACAAAACTAAGGCAATTTTAGGTGCCATCTTTTTTCTTCTTTTTCCTTTTTTCATTTTTTGCCAAATTTTTGGGGTGGCAATGCCACTACTGCCTCCCATGACGGTACGGCGCTGTGTAGTATGAACGTAAGGCCCAAAATAAAATAAGTCAACTTTAAGAAGAGCATTTAGTGAAAATGGTAATGAATAAAGCGTCAATCAGTGTTTGCGATTAAAATAAAGAAATATAAAAATGTTTTGTAAAATGTATGAAGTATTTAATTTTATAATACGTTAATTCTTGACAAATTTTCAGATCAACCGTAAAGACTCGTCACGAAACTGCTTAATTGATTCATTTTTCCTTTTTATATATTTATAAAACTTACCTTTGTGCGACTTATTTTAGTTTTAGACGATTAAATTACATGATGTCCAAAGGAAAACTTAAACAACCCAAAACATCATAAAAAGTTATGAATTTTAAATATTATTTGCTATTCGGTTATTCACGCTCATACAAATTCCATTCAATTAGTTTCTTATTGGATAATAGCAATGGAAAATATTGAAAGAAAAATTATAGTTAGAACAACAAATATTTTAAGAAAAAAAAGAAGAAAGATTCGTTGTTCTGACACCAACTTTGGCTGAAATGTTTCTAATGTATGATTTGGAATTTATTAGTTCGTAATATTTTCATGCAACAGGGCTTTGAGATTATCACCAAATGAAAAAATGTTTTGTGCTGACTAAAAGGGTATATTATAAATGAAGGGCTCAGAGGCAAAGGTGACCAACTGAAATTTTGGGTTTTTATGAGTTAAATAGCGGCCATAGTAGCAAATAACTACAAAATTATTATCACCATTTTTTAAGGATTTTCAGGTGACAGATTTTTTTCCCAATCAATCAAACATTTTCATTTGTATGAAAAATGCTTAATATTTCATTTTCAAATTCAATTTTCTCGAAATGAAACAAATGTCAGTTTTGCTCTGAGCCCTTCGAATTTAAGACGCTGTGCGCGAATGTTTTCGCTCATTCTTTTTCCTTCATATATATATGCAATTATTTAAAAAAAATTGAAAACAAACTGATTAAATATTTTGTTAATTGTTTTTTTTTTTTTTTTCATTTAATTAAATAAATCAACAACTTTATTTATAATAATTTTTAATATGTAAATTAAATCATTTCTTTCTCTTTTGTTATCTAAGTATTTTATATACAATTTTTAATAGTTTAATAATAATTAATAATGCTATTTTTTTTTTTATAAGAATAATAATAGAATTAATTTAAATTGTTTCTAAAACTTTTAATACCTGCATCTGCTTTAAAGAAAAACGAATCTGGTAAGGTAATGAAAAGGACCAAATGACCGGCATTAAGTTGAGTGTGTACAGACTTGTGTATCATTATTCATTATTCATTATTCATTATCTTTACTTTAATTTGGCAAAATGAATATATTTTTTAACATTTTTTTTTTAATGGAAATTGATAAATGAGCCCGAGAACGGAAAACACATCTAGTTATTAAAAATTACAAGTTTTAAAAGTAATAGTTCAGCAATTGTCACAAAAAAAAAAGAAACTATTGAAAAACATTGAAATATAAAACACGGATATTTAGAAACTACTTATTTTAAAGGATTCACAGAAGGTCTGCCACAAGTTGATCATATTTACGGATAAATTTTGCAGTTTGTTTTTCAAATTTTAATATATTTGATTTAATTTGCTACTATTATTTTAATTTTTTTTTTTTTTTGTGATCTGCAGTGGGATTTTGTTCAAAACTGGATATTTTTTAGACATTTGCGAATCCCTAAAACTTCTCCAATCAAGCTGAATCATCTTAGTGTTAAACAAAGATTCTTACTCTACTTCTCCATTCCAAAAATATGGCAATATTTCCATATTTTTTGAGAATGATATAAAAATTTACTTTAAAAAAATATACATTTTCTCTATACATACACATTACACAAATTTATCACCATCTTATTCAGGTGCTAGTTAAATGTCTACATATGCATTTAAAGAAAATATTTAACTTTAAATAGTTAACTTCGAAAAAACTAAACGGAGGGTATATTTTTAGGACAGAGACGGTGGATAATGATCTTTGTGTTACCCTAAGATTGCTTAGCTTGGTTGGAAGGTCTTCAGAGCTACTCAAATACCCAAAAAAGCTTTATTGGAATCCCACTGATGAGGGAAATATTTGCCAATACAATTAAAGCCAATTAAAGATTCATTCACTGGGCGTTATGGTCACACAACTTTCTATAATCTCAACGAAACACCGAACTAAGGTAAATATTTTCAGGATTTACTATTAAAGCGAAAAATGTATTCATCCATATTTATAATATAACAGATAAAAATATATATATAGGTCCAATTTTTTTTAACAATTCAATACGTTTTATTTTTTTTTAATTTAAACTTTTAAATTATCTTCTTTTTTTTCGTTTAAGTAACAAATCGAAAAAAATCATTAGTAAATCATTTTTAAATGATCACAATTTCTACAAAACAAAATAATATAAACCAGATTAAAACTTATCTAGATTTTCAAAAGAGTGAATTGGTTTTGAATTTGTTGTATTAAAAATCTACAACATTATTTCTATTAAATTATTCATTTGTTTGTTTGTTTGTTTCTTATTTGTCTTTAGCAATAAGATGCATCATTTGAACATAGTTTGTCGTCACCTAGCTGCAAGTAGTATTTGTCTTGTTTCACTGGAGGACTTGGTGCTTTCGCCTTTCGAATTTCCACTGTTTTTTGTGATTGAAATTTTTGTTATAAATAAAAATCTTGTCAATCAATTTGAATTTTGTATTTTTTAAAAAAAGAGAACATTTTATTTGAAATATAATATGTTTCTGAATAAAGTTAAATTTTTATATATGAAAGAAACGATAGTATGTTCTGCGATCGAAATAAGCAAACTCAGTGTAAATTGTGTATTTATTTATTTTTTCGATAATTCCAAATAACCTGGTCTTTATGTGCAACATACAATTTAACAATGGCTAAACTTTTGTGCCAAATGAAAAAAGCAATTAATTTATGATAATAATAGAAATGCATCGATGATAATTCATCATTTTGTTTTATAGATTATTGACGATAATAAGCGATTTGGAACCATAAAAAAGCACATTCACTATCTATCCACTGAGCATTTAATATACTAATTTTATTGACATTTGCTTATTGTAAATACACTGAAATCAACATTTAAAAATTTCATTGCAAAAACTAAAAAGTTAAAATATCAAGTTTATTACAGAAAAAAGCCAATGAAAATGACTACATAATATAGAAAAATAAAATACTGAAATTAAATTGAATTTATATATATTTCTTTTTTAAATAGAAAAATGATAAAGAGTTGAATTCTTTATGCTTGGAAATTCATATATATGGGAGATCTTATGAAAAATCTTTCATTACTAACTCTCATTTTTAATCCGAGACGCTACTTTCTTTTATACCTCCCCGTCTGATATGTATATTAAAAGAGGCGTCTTGAAAAAAAAAGTTAGTATCGGTAGTGAATGACTTTCTCACAGAATCTTCTTCCATTTTGGAAGCCATAATCATTCTTTATTTATTAATTTAAATTTCACTTAAACAAAAATAATTTAATATATTTCATAAAAAAAAATTTAAAGTAAAATCAAAATTTTCTTTGCAGAATTTCGTTCAGCATTCAAAATATGTGAAAGAAGGTAAAAAAAGATGATTTTAATGTTACCAAGCACCATTTAAAAAGTGAAAATGATTGATAAAAAAAAAAAAAAATAAGAAAATAAAATGTTTAAAAATAAAAGCTTTAAATAGATTTTGATTTTTCTAAAAAAAAAATATATAAAACCTAATCAAAATTTCAAGAACAAAAAATATTTCAAAATTACTAATCAAGAATGTAAGAAACACTTGCTAGAAAAGGGTCAAATCATCTAAATATAATTTAATAATAGTCCAATGCAACTTCTACAAATACTACTTGAAAAATAGGTTAAACGCAACACTTCTAGTTGAACTTAGAGTTGAGATGTAAATATTGCGATTGCGAAAGATAATTCAGAAAAAAATAAATAAATATGTTTTTGTTTTATTTTGATTTTTTCTTTTTTCCATAACAAATTATTTTTATAAATAAAACAATCAATAAATAATATGTAAAATGTTTTGAAAATAGTAACTTTAAATTTGGCAGCGGCTCAATTATTTGCGATTACAAATTTTGTTTTCATATCTTATGTTAATCAATTAAGCTGAAAATTATATTATTTTTTTTTGCAATGCACAAGCATTTAATGTAAAACGTATTATTATGTGTTTTGTTAGTAGTTGAATTAAAAAAATGTAATGAACGAACGATGTGAATGGTGTGTTGTGTCACATGACTTTTTCATTTATATATAACCCATTTGGTTAAAGTTTTGTTTAAATCATACATCAAAAACGGTATGAATTATTATTTATTTTTTTCTTGGGAAATTATTGGAATTATCAAATTACTTCTTTTTCTTACTTCTTTTTTTCTCTTTATTTATTTGAGAAATGTTGCTCTGTTCAATAAAGAATCAATCAAGCGAACGATTTTTAATTATACGATTACAATAATTGTTATAAATAATTAATTGTTGCAATCCGAATTTTAACTTTCAATCAAATCTGACGAAATATTCAGTAATATAATTAATAGTATTTGATTTATTTATGAAATAAAATTTATTCAATGCATAAATTATTAATTTTTTTTCTTGATAGTTCTGCTGTTTATAAAATTTAATTTTATAATTGGAACTTAAAATGAAATTATATCCGTATAATGATTGTATGTTAATTGTAATTCATAAGCTCTTAATTACATATTTTAGAAAATGCCATTAATTTTTTGTTAAAATGAAAGCGTCATCATGAAAACACACACACATACACAGTCACACATTTATTTGGAATATTGTTAGTTGTTCAAATAAATTGTGTATGTACAATTTTTCTTCACCATCGCGGTTTAGAATTTAATTAATTTTTTTTTTTTTTTAAATTTATTATTTTGTTTTTTAAATTTGTTTGTTTTTTTTTTTAATTCTTTAATCAAATGCATGCTCAACATTATTTCGATTAAAAACAATATATTTCTAAAATTATTTTATTATTAAGTATTACAGATTAAAGTTAATTACGCTTAAGTTTAAATAAAAAGGGGAAAATAAAACAACAAAATAACCACCATGCCCATTCCAAGAAAACAAGAAAAATTAACAAAATATAAAACAATTTTTATTTCTTGTAATGCTAAAAGTGTTTGCTAAAATGAATCGTTTTGTGTTAAAAAAAAAAATTAGAACACTTTAAAACATACCAGTAGCAGTTTTAGCATTTCGACTAGGATACGATTTTGGAAGATTTGTAAATGGTGATGGTGGCGGAAATTCGGTAACGTTATGAAATTTATGTCCAAATTTTGCATCTAAATCAACAACAATACGATTTACTGTACGTGATGTTGTATGGGTATGATGTTGAGGCTGCTGGATACTCGCTGGTGATGGTGATGTTACACTTGAATTACTATTACGCATCGATGAATGACGTTGTGGTACTGGTGGTGCACCGCTAGCACTTGATGATGTCTAAATAATAATAACGATAATGTCAATGGAATAATACAAAAATAAATTGAATAAATATATCATTTTGGTTTGTTGAATACTGTAAATTCCATAATATTTGTCGCGTTATCAGTGATTTCATTTGGATTACAACAACGCAGACAATAGAATTCAGAATTATCACATAATAAACAAAAATCTTATATATATTTTTTTATTATTTTACTAAATATTAAAATCTTCTTACATTGCTAGCTTGTCGCATTGGTGGTGGTGGCGCCGGACACGTTCTATGTGGAGGTAATGGTGGTGCACTGCCATTTGGACTACGTTCTTTTGATATTACTAAATTATTGCTACTTCCATGTGAAGAATTATTATTGCTAATGAAATTACTATTGCTTGTTGGTGTTGATGAATTATTAGTATTGTTAC
The DNA here is from genome assembly GCA_011634745.2 of Catotricha subobsoleta. Lineage (NCBI taxonomy): Eukaryota > Metazoa > Arthropoda > Insecta > Diptera > Cecidomyiidae > Catotricha > Catotricha subobsoleta. Next base: position 6,145 of record JAABKK020001735.1, read on the forward strand.
TGTTATTATTGTGCAATGTTGAAACATTATTTACAGAATTTGCAGCACCAATTTGTGTTTTTATTGTAAATTGTTCTTTTAATGATGATACGTTTGTGACGGATCCAAAATTATTAACCACATTACTAGCATTTGATGGTGGTACACTTAATGGTAATGTTGTTAAATTTGTATTTGAAATGCTACGAATTGGTGGTGGTGGCGGTTTTATATTTGGAGGACGTGGTGGTGCAACAGTTGGTCGACTAATTGGTGTATTTGGTGCTTGTCTATTGTTTGTATTAATTGCATCTTGTGACTGAAATAATTGTGGTGGACCACGCATTGTACCAAAATGTTGAGTTGACGGAAATACAGGACCGCCAGCTAGTGATATTGGTGGTGATCTATTTACAGAATATAAATATGGGGTAAAATATATTTAAAATACTTTTGAATGTAATCTAAAAAAAAAACCATATTGTTTATATAACAAATAAATGTATACCTTGGTGATCTCATACTGTGATGTCGTGATACAATTGGTCGACCATTACCGTTTTTCGCAGCAATAATTTGATGAATGCCTGGTGGTTTTGGTGCACAATTCGGTTTACCGTGGTTAGGAACTGGTTTCATTGCTCCGCTAATATTATTTGTTGTATTTGTTGCACTTATTGCATTTGTTGTTGTATTTGATGAATTACTACTACTATTACTGATGTTGTTGCTATTATAATTACTATTACTACTTGTGTCCAGTGTTGTGGAACTTTTACCAAATAATGATGATTTATTTGGTGTTACTGTTACATTTGAACCATTTGTCGATGATGAAGAAACTGGTGTCGTTGATGTTGAATTACTATGAAACGAAAAAAATGGGTAATTTTATAAAAGTTTTTTTTTCTATGCTATCAATTTTGAAAGATAATTTGAAGATAAGCAAATATTATTGATTTTAATTTATACCTATTTTGTTGTTGTTGCTTAAACAAATAACTAGATGATATTGTTGTTGTTGTTATTGTGGTACTACTATCCGATACTAACGTAGAATTTTTACTAGGTGGTTGAGGTGGTGGACCACGATTTGTTCGTAAATTTGCTTCAGTGGCATTAACATGTGGCTGCTGTTGCTTTTTTTGTTTTTTAAGCGTTAAATGTTTTGTTAATTCAGCATTGAAATCGGTAGCTGGTCCATTGGAATTATTATAGCTGTTTGCAGATGTATCACTTGGTGTTGTTGCTAAAACTGGTTCTACAGTTCGATTTGCTATCGCTGTAGTAATTGCTGCACCTAAAATATTTGAAATATTTTCATGAATTTATTAAACTAATTATTTTCACAATTGTAATTTTGATTCAAACGCTTAAATAAGATAAGATCAGATAAAAAAGCAAAAACAGTCTTGTGGTAATTTTATTGAATGCATTTAGGATAAAATATCCATTTATCAGATTCATTTAAAGAAATCTATTTCTGAGTAAAGATACATTTGGAGTTACCATTCATTATGCATAAATCTATACGATACCTCACATAGATCAAAGAAAAATCTTTAATAAAAATTTAATAATCGCAAGTTCAAAGACATCACATTTATTGCATTTTGCTGTACTGAAACTTGTATAAGCTCATCTTGTTGATTGCCTAGACCTACTCTAAATATTTATTGCTCGCCCACAGCGAAACGCTCACGCATATTATAATCTCTATGCAATTCAATGATAGCAGAGGCTGCATACAATTTATAAAAAATAAAAAAATATCACTTTAAATTCTTATACAATTAAATTAAATGATTTAATAAAGTATAGATTTGTAGTTAAATTAGGAGACGAACTTGACTTACAGCAACATCAAAAGATTTTGAAAAACCGCAATTGACTTCTCTAATTAAAGCAACAAGAAGAAATAAGCAAATGCATAAATCACAACAATAATAATACTAAATAAAAGAGAAGAAAAAAAAACAAAAAATGAAAAAAACAAACAAACAAACAAACAAACAAACAAACAGAAGAAGCAATATATGCATAGGTGCGAATTAAAAATATCTCAAATTTAATTTTATTTATTTTACTTGGCAGTGCTGCGAATGGATGTGTAAATTAAGTGTACCTGGTCTTGTTTACGCATTAATTTGCATAAACACAATGAAATAATAAATAATAAATACTTATAATAAAACAAAACAGAACAAAAAAAAAAATATAAGAAAGAAAGAAAGAAAGAAAAAGAAAATATTAAAACTGTGACAATACAGAAATATAGTTATTTAACTTTATCATCAGAAAGAAGATTTAGGTGAAAAAATATACACTTCCGTATAAAGTTACCGGCAATGGCGAGAGATAAAAATTATTGTTTCAATTTTAAATAATAAATTCGTCTTGATTGCCCTACTGTTGTTTGTTAGCATCACTTTTTTTAAAAATAAAACCGTCCATACTAAATACATTAACAACAACACCGAGAAACAGTGGTGAAATAATAACATAAATTTTAATAATACTTTGTCTGAATTATTATATTATATATTTTTTTTGTTGATGTTTTGTGTATATGCGCGCATTTATGATGATTCACACACATCAATATACATTCACAGCATTATTTAAATTGAAAGTAGCAAGTCTCTTATTACATATTATATGTTTTGCGACTGTTTGTTACCAATGCGCTCGATGAATAATATTTCTCTTTCGCTGTGTACTTTAATCTGCGACAATATTTGCATTTAAGTAATAGGAATCTACTTGTCCATTCAATATAATGAGTATTGTCATATCAGAAATAATTTATTCAACTTATTATATGCGTTGATTTGTACGATTTAAATATATTGTGCACATATTAATAAATCAACAATAAACTTTGATAGTAATGCATTAATGATTTTACTGATAAATCGTACCATATTTGCCATGGAGCAGATGTGTTCTTACTTACAGTCATGCGTTACTCATAGTTACCAAAAATAATACATAATTTTGTATTTGCTTAAATTAAAAATAAAAATATAATAATAATTGATGTTTCACACTAACCTCTTCCACCAACTGGTTTTAATTTTGGCATTGTTGACATTCCTTCAAAAATACCACCTAACTTTGGCATACCGTTCGTTATATTTCCAGTGCTCGACATTGATGACGGTGATGATGCTGATGATGATGGTGGTGGGGGTCTTGACGGTGCACCCGAATTTGTCGTACTATTGTTATTTGATGCAATTTTGCCAGCAATCATCGGTCCACTTTTATCAACTGTTGTCGTTTTCTTTAATTTCGCACCTTTTTGAATACTTTGCAACAACGCTGATCTAGTATCACCACTTCCAGATGATTTACTCATGCCAATAGCACCTAATTTCAAACCACCCATTGGAGGTGGTGGCGGTCCTGGTGGACCAGGAGGCGGCGGTGGTGGTATTGCCATGTTTTATTTCCTATATCTAAAAAAAATTAACGAAAAAGAAAAAAAAAGTTTTTTTTATTAACTTTGTAATAATGGAATAAGCTTATAAATAAAATTAAGTAACAAGATATCGCAACAATAACATTTTGTATTTATAAATAACCTTATCATAATAATGAAGTGTTAAGTTAAAACATTTGCATAGTTTGTTTCGCTTATCATTTATTTTCGTTTTATGAATTTTTAACTATTAAATAAAACAATTTAAAATGAGGATATGATGTTGTGGATGTGGAAATGGTTTACAAATAGAGGGACGATCAGCAACATATATAATACTCGCAAAGTTTTGAGTTGATCAGTGTAAAAAAAAAATGTTCCAGTGATTCCCGGACAAATTGAATATCAAAAAATTACAATAAATAAAGGTAACCACATTATTCTGTATTCAATATAGTATCTGCCAATCTTTATTATAACTACCGCACAAAATTCAAATCGTCAACCGAAGCCTTAAATAGACAATTAACAGAACTGATTTTTCATTTTTCATTTTTCATTTTTTTTTTATTTAAAAGTCTAATGAAAAACTTTAACAAAATAAAATAATATATTTAAATATTTTAATTCGAAATCTTTTTTTTTCTCTTTAATAAAAACTAAAATGAAATTTAAGTTTATTAAAAGCATAATTTCCACTTCTCTTCTTTTTTTTTCTTGCTAAAGGTCTTAAAGCTATGAGTACTTAATAAAGTGATAAAAAAAGAGAAGAAAATTAAATGAATTTAAAAAAAATTCATGTAATTTACATTGCGGAAAACAATACAGTATTAATAGAGTTTTTAGTGAAAAAAAGCATACGCATAAAAAAACAAACAAACAAATAAGATTCACATAATACTTTTAATATTAGTCATAAATTTGTGCCATGTCATGTTAAAACATTTTGTTATGCGGAGGTAAATTACCGCTTAAACTTTATGAGATGGATTTATGCTGTGATTATAATAAGTAAGTTTTTATATTCATTTTAACATTTCTTAATTCGTGGCGTTCATTAGCCTCTTGTGAGTATGTTGGTCTTTTTTTTTTATCTCGCACTAATATGATTAAAATTTATGCGAACATAACAATAACATACATTTTTTTTTTTTTGTTTGTTATTCATTGATTTAATAGAGCATTTCGTAATGATTCTGGTTGCTTTTTTTTATTTATTTATTTATAATAATGGAAAGTAACTCTTTTATATTTAAAGATACTTTTCCATCATATTAAACCGGATGAATTTGATGTAATGATGAAAATGCAAAATCAATATTCGATTTTATTTTTGGATGCTATTTAATGAATTTCCTGTAATTTATATATGATTTATTTTTGATGGTATTCTTTTAATTAGAGAATGATGTTTCATTAAAATATACGGGAAAATGTACGGAGGAGACTATTTTATAAGGCAAGGTAATAAGGAAATCATCTATTAAGTATGTAACATATATAGGACATAAGTTCAATAGCTTGATTCATAAAAAATATTGAAGAGCAAGAATCAAACCTCAATCAATAGACCCCAGTTTTTAATTGTTTTTAAAACATTGTTCAGCAAGCGCAGTGTTAAAAATCGAAAAAATTCCATTTTTTTTTTATTTATTTATCATCAGTTTGGTCAATATAGTATTTTAGACAATGGTTATTTATTATACAAGATATAGGCTTGCCACTTGCCTTTTATAAGCTTATTCACCTTTTTGCCTTTTCAACGAAAATAGACATATTCAATTTTCAGTGTGCGTTTATTTAAGCAGAATATTGGGTTAATTTTGGACAAAAATATATAAACCAAACCATCAGATAACAAATATATGAAATATAACACACGGTTTGCGGCACTTTGTGCTAGTGATGATGAATATAAAGGCCTATTATTGATTTAATACCTAAATGCCAACAAAACTTCATTAGAAGATAAGATTCCAGTGTATTGTCAATTTTTTTTTCAATTATATTTTCGTTTGCATAACTTGTAAGGAATGGTGAAAAGGTTAATGACATGAATTTGAACCAATTTTAACTAAAAATGTTTTACTGTTTTATTGGAAACAAAATAAATTAATAATTGATTGTAAGTATGAATTTTACAATAATGAGATAGCTGTGTGCTAATAATAATATAGTTATAATGGTATCGTTGATGACGCGTCATTTACCTCTGTTTAATTATGTAAAATTTCAAGAATTTAAAAACAATGAATCATTCAACTAATAATTCAAAAATGAGTTTGTTTAACGTTTTGTAATAGTTTTTTTTGGTCAAAAGAAAAAAAAATCCATTATGAATCGTCTTATTTACTAAATATGCTATTTCATGGTTAATTTAAAATATTCACATTTACTAAAGGGTTTTGATCACCATTTAAGTCATACAATGAAAGTTATTAAAAAAAAAAGATATGACATTATTAAATTAACGTGAAAAACCGCAACAACTAACTCATTGATTCTTTTCATCGTAACCGTGTCTCTAAATGGGTGTGTCATTCAATTTTTAGAAATTATTTCATATTTTTAATTAAATTTTATCAAAATGCATTTGAAAATATGTTATGCTTTCACATATACGTTTAGTTACTCAATAAAAAAAAAAGAGATGAACATCTCGCGTTCAGAAGATCTTCTTAGATGCCGGTAGTACATCGACCACTTTGAAACCACGCATTTTATTTACAGCTAATGAGAGTGAAATGTGAACATTAGGAAATAAGCGCGATCAAGTCACCCACACATTGGAATTTTTATATTTTATTTGCGGCAATCACTGTTGGTGACTTCGTAACAATAAAAATTATTTATATTCATATTTATATATTTTTTTATTATTTTTGTATTCTAGTGCCAATACAACTATAAGTCGTCTAGCAGGCGATCCATAAAATATTGTATACCATTTTTTATTCAACCGAAAATTTAATAAATGGCCGTCAAAGCAAGTCGCATTTAATCTTGAGTAAAAAAAAAGAAAAATAAGTGGCAAAAAGTATATTTCTATATTTATAAAAAAAAAGAACAATAATAAATAATTTAAATTCCACCTTCGCACATTTTTTTGTATGTTTTTTTTTTTTATGTACTCCACGCATTTATAATACTACAGTCGCATATATCGCATATATTATGTGCTATTTGAAGAGAATTTTTTATTTAATTATAAATGAGCATGAAATCAATTAACATCCATAAATTACTTTTTATATATTTTATTTGCATTTTTCTGCATAATAATAGGAATATAGTTTTAATAACAAAGAGATAAGAGAAAAGAGAATATAGCGAAATAATATGGATTGTTTTCTTTCGTTAGGTAAACTATAGGTAAATTATATATATATATTAAGTATATATTATGCGATCCAACCAAAGAGAGACTGAAGAGAAGGAGCGACGCGATATAAAATGCATAATACATATATAAAATTATTATGATTACAAATGTAAATGATGAAAAAAAAAACTTCATCATCTGCTTTGAATATAAATATTAAAGAAAAAAAAAACTATGCAACAAAAAAAGAAATCGACGCATTCATTAATTATTCATTTTATTTGCTTTAGATTATATATTATATAAATTTTTATAGTTAAATTATAGATTGTTATTGGATAGCTACATTTTGTATCTATGTGGTTAGAAAAGTTGTCAGTTCTAAAATCGAAATTTTACTTTCATTGCTCTATCCGATTCTTGCTTATTTACCTTAAAGATAAGTTATTTTAAATATCGCTGTAATTATTGTCCGTTCTGCTTATAAACAATATATTTTATATTTAAGCAAATTTTAAAAATTATAATAGAAAAAACAATCGTATAAATAAATATAAAAATGTTGTTCAATGCGACGATGCAAAAAAAAAACAAGAAGAAGAAAAATTTTATAAAACGCGTTTCACAGTTTTCACAAAATGAAATTATATTGAATTACTTATTTAAGGTAAAAAAAAAAAAAAACATTAAATAAGACAAGACTTGTCCTTCTAACATCATCTAATCGTCATCATAATCATCAACATCATTGTCATATTGGCGGTAAAAACAGGGTTCGTTACTATGTAGAACTATATACGCAATACGCGGTGATGCCATCCATCCATACATGATGTGTACATGATTTCATATTTATTAATGCTATATTAGACTATAATTCATTAATTATTTAGTAATTCCATTCAAGTTTCTGTTATTTACATTTTACACTTTAGAGAAACATATGGCAAACGACTACCAGCTAAATGTAGTGACGTTGAGTGTGTTTTATAAATTTGTATCGTAATATTTATTGCTAACAAAACAACATTTTAACATTAAGTACATATTTTTCGAGATTTAAAATAAATGCTCTACCAAAGTATACTTTAAGCCGAATTAGTGTATGTTTAAGGTAGGTATATATCGGAACAAATAGATCATGAGACATACTGTGTCAGGGTATACACTATACCTATCTATATAATCTCTAAGTTGTCTATGCTCTATATATGACGTAATAACATAATCTTATATCATGTTAAAGTAAAAAATCTTACTATTTATATACAGATTACATTACGTCAAAGTATAAATTATGTACCCTGAAGTCTGACTTCCTGGGCCCTATTTTTATAGAAATTACAATTCTAACAATTAATATATAACTCCTTAACGATGCATTAATGTGCGGTTTATTTTAACGAGCTGGAAAACCTCACTGAAGCCTCCAAAATACTTTAATGCACCGCTAAGAAGTTACAGTAATTGTAAAAATTGTAGAATTGTTATATTTATCAAACAGAACCCTGGTATACTTTTTCAACATGTCTTGTTGCCTTATACTTTAATTGAAAAAAAATGTTTTATATCCAAACAGAGTAGATATATTTTAAGTTCAATTTTAGAATAATTAAGACATATTCATTATATCTTGGTGAGATTCATAGTATGCTTGTTGCAATATATGTATTTTTTAAATACACCGTAGTTTGATACAAAATATACTTTGTGTAAGTATAAACATAAACAAAATGTCATAATTTCAAAAAATCTATAAAATTTGTTAAATAAAAGTTTGATAGTTGAATAGTAAATAGATTTTAAAAATATTAAATATTTCTCTTGTTTTACTATTTACAAAATTAATTTTAAAGTTTACCGCTTAAGTGATTTTAATATTAGTTCATCAGATAGCGGACAATGCTCTAATCGAACTACGTTACACAAATGCTTGCAGTAAATACCAATGTAATGAGTATAAGATGATTCAATCAACCGTATTACACTGACTGTAAAAATTACCATTTTAGTCAGTAAGAAAAAAAAAAGACTAGAGAAAGAGTTAATTTTTGCAATGAAACTTTGTAAAACAGTAAATTTGATTGGCAATGATTCATTAATCATGATAAACATCATACAGACAAAACAGTTCATATATTGGTAAATTGTGAAAATGTTTCACAAGATCATGAATGAAAATATTAACATATAGATAAAAATCTTGGAGAAAAATATTTTTTTTAACAACATAGTTCGTCATCTGTTTCAAACATTCAAGTCATCAGAATAGCGCATATTTAAATTTTTCATAGTAGGAGACACACACCAATTTATATTACCTATATATTTTTACACCTAACAATGCGCGCACCGCGCACGCATAAACCAAATAATAATAATAATGATAGTCAGCAGTGAAAAAAAGAAAGTAATCCTCTGCTTTTTCATCAGTATCTTTCTTATAAACTTGAACAAAAAAAAAAAGAACATGCAGGAGGTATGCATTATTAAAAGAACGTTGGTCGTAAAATAAAGATTGAGTTAAATCCACTAGGACTGAGCAATGAGAAGACAGGAAAAATATATGTAAAGACAAAAAAAAAAATCAAAGATAAAAATAATAATATAAATATCTGTTTTTTCTTCTTTTCTGTACGAGATGATGGTGGTGGATAAAATATAAACTGCATTTTATTAAATCCAGTTATATTTAAATTATAGCATTACTAAATTACAATAACTCTTTCTAGAAATAGTGTTATCGTACCCATGCCAAGCGATGCTTTGGTCAAAAAAGAAAAAAAAAACAATTTATAGTTAGGTATATATATAAAATGTTTAGAATATTATATTTATACACTTTTAGTCATCGATTTAATATATTATATATCAGCAATATTACGATACACAAAATACAAAATATAAAACAACCGACGACGACAAAAGACAAATTCAGATATGAAAATTAATATAATTCTCCATATTTGATTATTATTTTTTTTTTTGTTACAATATATATATAAATTATCGGTTAATAATAAAAATGATTCACAATAATCATATGTGAAGGCCAACAATTTCGATTTGATTTTATTAATCATTTTAGTATTAAATTTTAACTACGATCTAACGTATTTTGAAAGAGACCTACAGAAATAACTGGTTGAATATATATGACAAGCAATCATATTCAGGAATAATTAAATTATAGAATAATTCTTTGAAGCTATTTCAATTATATTTATGATTAAATTCCATTGCAATTACAACATAACGAATGTGACAAAACATTGAACAAAAATATTTAGCAATTACATTGGTTTTGTATTGTTTCTTTCATTTTTCCTTGCATTGCGAATATACAAATCTTCCGGCATTTCATTAAATTAATCATGTTTAATATTCGACCTTTACATCAATTAATAATTGAAACATCTGTGTTTTTAGCTTCAGATATGAAATGTGATTTTCTTCATTAACAATTAATTTATTGTGTATATAGAGAAGTCACACGAAGGTTTTTATTTCGCATAATGGGAGGTTTTCTATATATAAATCCTTTGGGAGATATTTGCTTTTATAATTATTTAATTTTTAAGTTAATCATTATTTTTTAATCGAATTTGATTTCATTTTTTATAAATACTTTTTCATTTTTGCATTAAATTTCATTATTTTTTAAAAATTCAGTTTAAATAATACAAATTTATTGTTTTTGTGAAAACACCATAAATTGGGCATCATAAAACTGACCCCTCAGTAACAATGCAAGAAATATAGTTGATTTTGGCCTGAGCAGATAGCAAGAAATTTTTCTTCAGCAAGGTTTGTTAACTCTGCAAATTGTTTGCTTGTTGTATTAAAAAGAGTTGCATTTATTTCGCCAGTAAATATAATCCCACTGTTCAGTAAATAGTCCTAATATTCGGTAAGTCAAAAGCCAGGATTACTCCGGATTTGGACATTTTGGTAAAGGGAAAATTAAACATTTATTAAAGATGAATGTATGAAATAGATGGACACTTATCCCCATTCTGTCCCTAGCGGGGGAAATAAGTTATTCAAGAAAGTGTATTTTATTTTTACCGAACATTGGGACAATTTACCGAACAAAAACGTTTTTCTTATACTGCGGTAAAATAAATAGTACCCTATTAAAAATATAGAAATTAAGCGAATTATACATATATAGAATATTTAATTTCCAATAAAGGAAGTTAAAATTGAATTTGCTAAGGGTTCTGCCATGGAAGGTACATTTTGGAATAAATTATATACATATATTTTCCAAAATTTTTCGATATTTTTCGTGATGTATGTGTGTTACATCAGTAACATATATTTTACATATAATTATACTTATTGAAGTAGGTATACATTTGTTCTAAAATTAACTTGTGAAGAGTAGATTTTTTATGTACCAGGAACTATTGACGAACCTTTTGGACCATCCTTATGACTTTTATTTATTTATGTGTCAATCGTAAACAATATTTTCAGTAAAAATAGCCTTAATCTGGGTTATAGGCAGTCATTTCATAAGCCACTAATTAAAAGATACATAAAATTCACAGCATTTATATTTCATTCCAGAAAACATTGTAATCATAAGACAAAAGTACTTCACTTTTAAAAAACTCACTTTTACATTCAACTTCAAATCTATTTGATTAAATATTTCAGCGTATTTTTTTCTTTCACACATTGGTTATATGATTAATGTAATACAACCACAAAACTATCTATGATAATAAAATAATATCTGTCAGCGCGCATGTTTTTAATTCATTTAACTTTATGAGAATTCTATTATTTGTTTGTTATAAAAGGTATGTGACTTAAGTACCAAATACCGATTACAAGTACATGAATGATGATCACTTAACATATAAACGTGGATGAAAATATCAATGGTATAAATAATAATAATAATAATAATAATGTTATTGTGTAAATGACACATCTAACTGCACAGTATATCGGAAGTGAACTGTATTATTATATTACGATATTTAATGTAACGTGATTTATATCCCATATTTAACCATAGCATACATACATTTTTAATAATAATACAATATTTCCAGCACAGTTTTGTTTTAATTTAAATATTTTTATGCTTTTGCCATTCAAAGATAAATATAAAAGAAATACGAATAAAAAAAGAAGAAAAGGAAAAAAAACTGTCACAATTGTTTCAAAAACAATAGCTAATTTTATCTTTACTTTGCGCACTGCACACCACCACACAACTATTATAACATTTGCCACAGTCTATTTAAACTATAAAATTTATGTGAAATAATATAATCAGCGTTTGATATGTGGTATCTATTCGGGCTGTATTGTGGTGGTAGGTAATTGTGTAAACGTACAATTTTAGCACATAAATATAATTATCGCGTAGTAAATTGGCAAAAAATTATTTAAAAAAATAATACGACAAAAAAAAAGTACTAGTCAGCTATAGAAGAAGAAAACTATAGAAATTTATATTACACACACTTTGTAAATTGTACGGTTGTGGATATTTAGAGATATAACCTCATAATTGTACTGATAGTTGAACGATAGAGATTAGATATCATTTTCTTTTCTTTTTATTTATATTTTTTTATTTTCCTTTTTAATGACAACATCGTGTTGTTAATATAATAGACAATTTTATCAATGCTATTAACAGCGCACGGTGAGATAATATTTTTAAGGTCAGTAATTTACTTAAAATATTTATTTAATTTATAAGTTATAGTTATTGTTTTATATGATTGTTTAAAAAAAAAATTGAAGAGTTCTTTGTGTTGAATATTAGATTATATTGAAAACAAAATGAATACGGATTAAAGCATACCCGGGTAAAAATTTACTTCACGTGACTTTACTTTACGTGATGCTACTTTATAAATACTTCATGGCTACTTTATTAATATCCAAATTGTGACGTCACTTGAAGTTATTCTGACGTAAAACTAACGTCATTTAAGAAATCGTAAAGTACTTAAAGTAACTAAAATTTTGATTTTTGAACTAATTTAGGAAATCGTAATGTATTAAATTCTAAAGTAAATTCAAATTTTGATTTTTGCTATACTTCAAGTACTTTATAAATTTTAATGTAAACTTAAAGTAATTCCAATTTTGAATTAGAAATTTACTTTAGGTACTTTATGATATCTTGAACTACTTTAATTTTACGTCAGAATAACTTTAAATTAGGACACAATACATTTTAACAACTTTACAACTATGAATTAGTTATAAATTTTCTCAAAGTATTATAACGTCCGCTGTTATAAAGTATTGAAGTATTTTGTGAAGTTGTGTAAAGTACATTTTTACCCGGGTAATAATTTGTATGTAAACATTTTATATTAATTTAAAACTATACAAAAAAAAATATTTTCATGATTGTTTTTAAATTTTTTTTGGTATTTCTATAATTTCCAACATTATTATGCAATTAATATCGGCTTGTGCACTGGAGTATTGTAAATTTAAATTTAAACCATAATGAAATAGTTCTAATGGTTTTCTTAAATGTTTCTTAATGATTTTTCCTTTTTTTTTTTTAAAAAATCTTATTCATTAATAACTTTTATTTCTCTTATATTATTTCCCGTGCACAGATTTTCCATATACACCTATATATAGTTGGTCCTGATCTCATACAGTTAAAATAGTGCTGTATTTGTAACAACTTTAGATGGATGCATAATGCATTTGAAAAAAGAAATGAAAAAAAAAACTGAAAAATTTGAGATGCTAGATATCGTAATGAAACCGTGAGAATTACGTGCAATCAATACAAAAGTTAGAAACTATGCTGTTAAATAATAATAAAAAAAAAAGAAATAATAATAATAAATTACAAAATTCTATTTACAAATAAATTAGTCAAAAACTAAATACAACATTTTGTAACATTACAGTAGAAGTGTTTTTTTTTTTATTACATTCCATCTGCATAGCAATTGAATTTATATTATAAAAAGACGAGCAAAATTTCACAAATATCCAGCAAACGCTTATTCAATATGTTTTGAGAAACAATTAATTAAACTCTAGGTACCTAAGTCGCATGCATAAATAAAAATAAAATTATGAAAATAACGTAAATTAATTAATGACAATTTCGGAATCTAAAAACATAGTACGTGTGTGTCTCGTTGTCATTTCATTTCACTTTTGTACCATTTTATTTATTTTAAATTCCATTTTTTTTTTTTTTTAATTTAAGTAAATTCTTTTGCGGTCATGCTCTGCGCAACTATAGTTTTGAAATTTTTCAAAGCAAAAGAAAAATATATTTATATATTTAAAAAATGGAAAGAAAAGAGAACATAGTAGTACATTGTGTCTCAATTTAATAGTTATTTTTTTTTTTTTAATACTTTTCACTTCTGTACTACTTCAAATTCCTAGCGAATTTCCGATTCAAAAATATAACTTAAAATCTATTTCAATTACTTACAATCAAAGCTAGACATAAAAAAATAAAAAAAAAAAATAGATCAGGTAACACGATTCTCAGCGAATAGAATTTCATTCTAGTCATTTCACTCTTTTTGAAATTTTCTCATAGCTTTGCAATAAAAATCATACCAATCACAAATATACGAATAAATAAAGATAACTTAAATTGCAACACATGCTGAATTGTCTCGTCACCTCTTCATAAATCATTGATCCCTATCTCTAGTGTGTACATATAATTTAAACCGCACAAGAAAAAAAAAAGTACAAATAGAAGTTTTATGGAACGAAAAATAATTTCAAATGGTTTTGTTAAGCTTTATTTTGCATGACCAAAGCAATGATTTATTTACCAATTTTTTTTTTTTCTTTTTATTTATTTATCTAATTTTAGATACATTGCGTTGTTCTTTTTCCTCTAATACTTCATCATATATTTAAAAAAAAAAAAAAAAACAATAAAAAAACAAACAAAATAAAACAAAAAGAAAGAGAAGCAATCAATTGTTTCATTGATATATTCTGATAAATTCTACATGAAATTATATTTACAGTTTGCTGTTTTCATCAAGTGACTATGAATTTTGTTTTGGTATCTATTTTAGATTTATATAATAATATTTTGATTTTCGGTTTTCGCTTTGTATGTACATCGAATTATCAATTATAATACATAGTAATAAAAAAAAAAACTGTTATTATTTAACATATCGGTATCGACATAGACCTACATTGAAGTGATGGCCACCGAAATGAAATATAAGTTTTAACACGACACACATTTTTAAAATTTACATATTCGTTTCAATATATCAAGAACATGAATATCGATAACAATATATCAATTCAATACGGCCATCATATGATAATCTAAATCAAATCATAATAATTATTGTCTACTGAATTTATTATAAATGCATTGCCCGTCAACAGAAATAATTTTGTTAAATTATTTAAAATTTATAAACAAAAAAATTTTGTTCAATCGCTAAGATAATGTTTAATTTTTTTTTCGCTTGTTGTAATCGAACAATTACATAATTATTGTGCGGTTGTGAAACAGCTGCATAAATAATCAATATTAGGCAAAATTCGTGTCAAATAAATAAATAAAGTTTTAATAAAAAGAAGAAGAAGAGCAAGAAGATATAAACAAATATTATATGCTATTCAAAACCTACATAATCAATAATCATAACTAATTTATAAATTATAAATAAAGAAACGTCAAAATGTTGTTTGAATGTATTGTGTATGCACAATAATAAATAATATCGGATGAAACTCAGACATATTGACGGCAGCATATTTTCATAAAATTCATATAAATTACCCGAGTATGTTTATCGACCTGTGGTTTTGAATTTTACTCTGTCTAAAAGGTTTTCTATATATATCAATATATGACATATATTCTTAAAAGTTTTTGGTATTAAATGCATAAAACAATGTACGTACTGCTGTTGGTTACTACCTAATTCTTTATCTTCTTCTCATTTTTCCTGATTTGTTCTCATGAATCACATAATTTTATAGAGAATGGATGGATGATGGAACATGAAATTCAACTTATTGTTATTATGTAATGAAAATAACTTTTAGAGCTTCCATTTATTTTTTAGCTTCTTCATTTTTAATAAAATGATTATTAATTTAAATTATGATGATAAAAGAATATTTTAAGATTTTTCAGTAGATTGCTGTCATTTCTTTTATATTTTTTTCTCGTCATGAAATTTGTAATTAAAAAATAACATTACATTACATTTTTCGTTACCCGCCAAAGCTAAATGAATTGTCACTTTAAGAATAATCGAGGATAATATTATTATCTTATAAACGTAGTAAAAGGGGATCAGAAACAGAAAATAATAGTTCAAAATATGTAAGTTCAATTATCTTGAATAAACTAACAGACTCAAGCCAATTAAATTAGTTTTTTGATATGAGATGTAATCAATTTTTTACCAAAAAATATAATATACCCCAGCCTTTATATTGCATTAAATCCAATAATAATGCTGAACCAATAATCAATTCGGAGACTTAGGAGAATTTTATATGTTCACTTATACACTGCATAAAGAATTTCATTGCTAGCATGAAACTGTACAAAACTAATAATGTAAAAACTGACCGTTTATAAAAAATATGAATTTTAATTTCAATTTCACTTTAAAGTGCCAATTATATTCTCCCTCATCGTGATTTTTCATTCCTATTAGTAAATCTGTTTAATTCAGAAATTACTTTAATGCGAAAATAGTGACTTTTAAAGTTTCTTGATTTTTAATATAATAATACTTAATGTGGGTTGAGCTATGAACCGTCTTTGTATTTTCCTATTCGTATCTCTTTTTTTTTATGTTTA
Organism: Catotricha subobsoleta; assembly: GCA_011634745.2. Taxonomy (NCBI): domain Eukaryota; kingdom Metazoa; phylum Arthropoda; class Insecta; order Diptera; family Cecidomyiidae; genus Catotricha; species Catotricha subobsoleta. Next base: position 22,696 of record JAABKK020001735.1, read on the forward strand.
TATATTGTTTATATTTTTTATATTTTTATATAAAAATTTGCACGTCATGACCTTTCAAAAATTAAGTAAAATAATGGAAAAAAAAAATATTTTTATAATAAAACCAGATGGTAAAAACAAGTCGAGTATGTTTTATTAATGCTATATACTCGTAAGTTTAATAAATTTATATATTCTTTAAAGTATACAGACGTAGAGTTTTATATTTAAAATGAAAAAGTAAAAAAAAAAAAAAATTAATATAAAGTATAATAACCAGCAAAAAAAAAACTGGTATTTTTAGTCGCGCAATATAAATGAATTGAATATTTGCAGGACACCATTGCCGACACATAAATTCAAGAATACGGCAAATAATAAATACATAAACCAGAATAAAGGAATTAAAATAATATTTATTTTATAAAGTAATTTTCATTTAAATTCACTAATATACTTAATAATATATTTATATATATAGAAAAAAATCTATTTACAGAATCATTATAGAAATGCCTACAAAGAGAAGAAGAGCACATATTCAATTAATAGGTCAGCAGACAGATTCTCTTGCTCATTTTCGGTAGATTGACAGTGAATTGGGTATAATTTTAAAAGCGAATATGAAGATGAACTTCAAATATGAACTAATTATCGTACTTATTATATTATATAGAAGATTATTTTTGCTTATTTAGTCGATTTTTGAATATAGGTTATTTACAATAAATTCGAAAATCACCTTTGAAAATTATCTTAAATTTTGCTTCAAAATGATATAATTCTTTAAAATTCAATCATATATTTACTTTAGAATTACCATAATTGAGTTAAATTATCAATATTTCATTACCTCTATTCGAAAATAAAACAGAAAACATGAAACATTTATTATTTTTTCGAAACCATGCTAAACTTGCTAATTCGTGCTATACAATAAATTTACCACTAAATTCATTGCGAATAGCACGAATACCAAGTTTAACATAATGCACCAAAAATAATAAGTGTTTCATGAATACCCCTAACATAATTCAAAATACAGACAATTATTTACACTGAAATATGATAGCTTTGTAAGGTATTCGGAACTGACTTGATCTTTGAAAATATTTTTACCAAGTAAATGCGATTGTGTCCGCTTTTGAAAATACAATTTATTTTTTTCAATATCTTGAAAATCAATTAAATGAAACAAATATCACTTCTGCGCTCTTCTTACACGATACACAAGAGAAGAATAAAAAATATATATATATATAAAAATATTTAGAATTTGTATTGGTGTAAAAATATATAATAATATAATTTTACGACTGATATAAATAGTTCAGTTTACATTTATTTCAAGGTATGTTTTTAATGTGAAACGAACATATAGTAAACGATACACGAATAGATAAAAAAAAAAATTACTTGTCGTTAAGGTGTTCACACCTGATTATACATTTTCTAATTCTCTAAAATAAATAATCGTATTGTTTTGTATTCTAATATTTTCATTGGAATAAGGTATTTTGTAAAATAATTTATCAAATAGTTTTATTGGTGTACAAGGTGGATCAATAGTTTAAATTTGTTTTTATTCAAATGTAATCCTTCAATATTAAGATTATGTTGCTAAATGGAAATCTGAATACGATTTTTGTATGTATGTATTTGGAACAATCATTATTTTGAATTTATATTTAAATATATAGCATTTCTTATTAAAGCTTATTTATTAATTTAATTCAATATTAAAATGATAAAATACATTTTAATATTTATGTTCAAACTTTAAAATTGTGTAAACTAAGCAAACCGTAAACACAAATATTAATCAAAAAAAGTAAAATTTAATTTAATTTTATAGAAATAGTATTTTCTAAACTGAACAAGAACAATGAATGATGACTTTATTTACAAAACAAAGAAAAAAAAAATTAATAAAATAAATGTTGTTGCTGTTGTTGAATTGTATGCATACAAATCCATGCAGTTATATTTTATTTAAATGATTGTACATTTCTTAAATCCTGAAAATAATAATAAAAAAAAAAAAAAAAAAACTGTTAACTAACAAGTTTTTCTTCTATACAAGAATGATCATCATAAGTTATATGACTTCTCTATTTCTATATAATACACGTATGACCATTTGAATTTCCATTAAATTAGTATGAAGTGTGTTTAGTTTCTTAATCAACTTTATATTTTTCTTTTTGAACATGTTTAGGAGTGATGGTAGGTAGACAACACGTTTTTCCATAAATTAGGTATAATAAAAGAAAAAAAAAATTACCCACAAAATTATTTATTAAATTAATGGTAAAATGTAATGTGATGCCATTACAAAAATGCAACCAAAAATATGAAAATGAAAAATTCAAATTATAATCTCTTTTTCTTAGCAGCAAAAGAAAGAAAAGTAAATTATGTATTTCAAAACTTAAAAAATAAATTAGCTATAAAGAAAACGTTTTCAACATTATTCATAAAAATGACACCAAATTAAAAATATTTATGTATTGCATTTGTATATATAAAAATAATAAAAATCGAAGTAATAAAACGAATTGTCATATTTTGCTTTCAAACGCTATTACATGACTGGTTTATTACAATTCAGCGGTATTTTAACATTTGTATTACGTCTGTAATTGCATATATGGCGATTGGTACTGTAAAGTAGGTAAATGAAAATATATGATATTGGTAAGATTAGGGACAAAAGTTATTTATATTCATGATGCTCTCAAAACATCGAGTTTTACTTTGATTAGTAGTACTATGGATAAGAACGATATTAACAGTATGCTAAGTCTATCAAAATTTCTCAAATTAAAAACAAATACCTATAATTTACATGCTCTATTTATTTTTTTATTTTGCGCTAAGATATTTTTATCCATACGTTTTGGAGGTAACCGTATGCGGGTGAACACACTTTACACTTTTGCCCTTTCCAAATCGTATCCCTAGTGGAAAACCATACCAAACCATACCAACGAAAATAGTGGAAAACCATACAATTCATACTAAGAAATGTTTATAGATCCTTGTTTTAGTAAGGATTGGGTAAGGTTTCTGATAATATTATGGTTTTATTATAGTTTTACGGTCTTTCATACTGAATCCATGCCATTTTGAATATGCAACCATATTAAAATAAGCTTGGTCTTTGTATAGATTGATTCTTCTCTCATTCTTGACATGGGCCAAAGGTAAAAGTAGTGCTCACACCTTTGCTATCACCTGACATTTCAGCAATTAATTACGTATTTCAATTGGATAGAATATTTGTACTAATTAAATGAAATCTACTTAACTCATTCTACTAATCAATGTCTTGAGTATATACTTTAAAAATATCATTCTGGCTATAGCTATGATGAATAATTGACATCTCTGATAGTAAAACCATAGATTGTAAAACAAAATATAATGGAATGGCATCATTTTTGAAAAAGATTATGATTACTTTTGATAACACTAACAATCAAAATTAGTAGCCAATAAAAAATATTTACACTGATATCAAATACTTAACGCTTTTTTTTTTGAACATGTTTTAAACCGCAAATAAATAAAACTTATATAAAATTCACAAATAATGTCATTTCACACAGAAGAAAAATCACAAAAATATTAAGTAAATAAATGGTTTTGTAAAGTGTGTGTATGACGGTGATTCATTTGGTCTATCTGATTAGTCATTTTGTATAATGCTCATTACATTGATAAATAAATAAATATTATTTTTATAAATTACGTTAAAAATGTACAAAAAAAAAATATATGAAAAGAAAAGAAAAGAAAAAGTAACATACGCGCGCTCACTTTACATAACCATCATACTTTTGCTGGTACAACATTTTTACTATTTTACGTAGAAATTTTTTAAAACGTAAACATTCATCAAAAATACGTATAAAAAAATAAAATAATAATAAAACGACAATAATTTTATTATTTCATTAATTTTGTGTGATTCTTGTTCACATAAACAATTACGATAATTTTTAAGTTTGCGCAAATAAATAATATTCAACCGTATTTAAAAATTAAAAGAAATATAAAATTGTAAGTAACAACTTACTCGAAATACGATACATACAATTACGAAGAAAACACAAAGCGCCAACTTATAAGTAGTAAAATATGGAATATTAAATTTGAAACAATAAAAATTAAGCATTCGGCAACCTTGAACAGTCTTTAAAAGGTAGGTTAGGTAGGTTATGCAAATGATCTTTTTTTTTTTTTTTTGTTTTCTTTAAAAACTTTTTTTGAGTAAATATTTTTTCAATGCGGAGAACACAGAATGAAGAAAAAACAAAAAATAACGTCGATACGATGTCTTATATGCTACGATATTTCTGAACACCTCTATGTATTTTATATTTAACATTATTATATAAGAAGCTGGAAAGAAGGTGTTTCTTCAACATGATAATTGAATGTAATTAAACGAAAAATTGTGTAAAATGAATTTAAAAGACAATGATCTATTATTACGGTGATATAGTTTTTTCTTTTCTTATTATTTTTCTTTTACTTTAACTTCGATGTAGATTACTTTTAAGTGCAAAAACCTATACTTACTTCAATTTAAGACTTTTTGTTATGTTAAGAAATACTTTTGTGTGGCAAATATATATATATATATATAATATATATTTATATTAAAAAAAAAAAAAATAGAAAATCTTATGACAACGACGTCAAATTATAATAATTCACACAGGCAACATCGCATAATATTTTAATATATGTATAAGTAACCGTCAGCCAGCCAGCCTGTTTAACTCATAGATTTTTTTTTTTTTTACTGGTGCTCTGACGGCAAGAGTCATGTTGTTATGTGGTAAATGTTTTGTGTGGGCCACATACTCAGAAACAAAATAAATAAATAAAATAAAAATGATACGAAAACAAAATATTTGCTAATTTTTTGTTTTTAGAGTTTTTTCTTTTTGCCTGTTTTTTTTTACTTTTTTAAAACGCAACAAATCTATACTTACGTGAAATATTTGATAAATCCTTGAAAAAACTACTTAACAAAATAACACATGCAGTTACAATACTTCTATATATATTTATTTATTTTTTTAAGTATATTGGTTGATTGTAGAAGTTTCTTTTTTTTTATTTCTTTTTCGTTGGTAGTATTAATATGCACCGTTTAATACTTTGTTGTTTTGTAACACGTTTATAGTATAGAAAAATATAAAATATTGTAATAATATTTTCTCGATATATTTCTTCGTTTGATTCGTGCACGGTTATAAGATGATTGGAATCGGTGTATAGAGATTTTAAAACTTATTAAATTTCTTAAACTTCACTTCCAGAATTTTTATTATTATTGCCTTATTGTATGTGCGACATTAGCATCAGATAATATTTTATGAGGAATTTTTGCATATTATACTTAAGATGTTTACACATAACACACATCACATTGAAACATATCTCTTTTTTTTATCTTTTTGTTTCTTTATTTATTATATTAATTTAAAACACACACATTTTTCTTTTTTTTTATTGCTTTTGCATACAAGATAAATCAACTGCACTAAATAATTGTACACGCAATAATTAATAATGGATTTTTGTAGTCACACACACACACACCAATGACACATTATTCAAATCACGAATGTGGTATTTTCGATAATTTTATCAGAAATTTATTTTTTATAGATTTAATTAAACATTATATTTCTTTCTTTTTTTTTTGTGTAAAACACATCTTTTTGTGGACAACACAACGACACGACATCATCCAGCACGTACAACAATATAATGATTGTGATGTAGAGGGAAAAAAAACAACTACATATGCCTTTGTACGTACGTCAGAGTACATTCGAATTGAATACTTAAATGAACTTGGTTATGTTTAGCTAATGCCAGATGAGATGAGTTATTGCGAGGCTAGTTTTTAATTTGAGAATGTGTCAAATTTCTTAGTAGTTCTTTACAACAAAATTTTTACAAAAAAGTGAAAATATAAAAATAAAGTAATAAGACATTTAATTAAGCAGTGGTTTCTATAAGAAAGATCATCGAATAGATCGTCTTGTGATTTTTTTTAAATAGAAATTAGCAATATTTACTAACTATTATCACAACAAAAAAATTATCAAGTCTGTGTTTCTTGCAATAAATAAAATTAGAATATCCGATATTTGAATTTTGCGCCACTTTTAACGCACGTCATGTTTAATTCGTCGGTTTTCGCGTATAAAATTATATCATTTCATGCATAGAGAAAGAAAGAAACATAGAGGTTTGCAAATTGACGACACATTAGAAGAGTACATCTAACCTCTATGTTTCTTTCTTTCTCTATGATTTCATGTGATGTACGTGTACCGTACGTACATTGGCTATTGAAAAGTTACCATATGACTACAAAGATTACAGCATCAGTATAATATTTTGCCTCACTTGCCTCACAATTTGTAGTCGATGTAACCAATGTACTAAAATATTATACAGATGCTGTAATCTTTGTAGTCATATGGTAAATTTTCAAAAGTCTAATCGGCGCCAGTGCCGTACGATACACGTATAAAGCATTGTATACACTAACAGCGCCACCACAGCCGTTCAATACGAAGTATATATTTCCTATGCTAATAATAGGGAGTTTGGGCAAATTACGTACCGTAGACGTAAGCGTAAAAAAAAAACGTATGGTTGACATTTATACTCACGTAAATTATTTACGTAAAATAGTTTGGGCAACAGTAAAACGTAATCACTGTAGGCACATTCCACGGTATTTTTTTCGAAAATTACAGAAATGGATAATTTAAGTTACCGATATCTCGGAACTTTGTAG